>DWJK01005927.1:0-10821 GCA_018248815.1 Croniades pieria auraria | reverse complement strand
TGCAAACTTCACATAAACCATCTACTAAATAGTCCGAACAAAGCCTAAACATTTGGTTTGGATAGGTGAGCCCGTTCGTGAGTTATAAAATTACAACGAAAAGTGTCATTGATTTTTATATATATAGATGCACGATAAACAAATTGTAGCAGACTTTGAAAACCCTTATCGAGTAAATAATAAAATATTTTTATCGAGAAATTCAACATGCTAAAACATTGTAATTTTTAAATAAGCTTTACATATCACGTTCTAAGTGCACTTATAGATAGATAGTACATAACAAAAAAAACAATCTAAGAACGACACCAATCTCACGTAAATAAACACGTACATACATATTTCAACGAACTATAGTGCAGCGGAGCAGCCAATGTGACTGTCACATCTACCACGACCACTTTGTTAAGAGTGAACGATTAAAAAGAAGATATTTCAGATTTCATCAGGGTTGTGATGCGTAGGAGTGGAGATCTATTACAGTTAGTAACTTAGTTTTATCACACCACAAAAATTAATAAAAACGCACGCGGATCACTATACCTCAATTAATACTTAATTTACGTTCAAAATAACTTGTAGTGGGGTTCAATTATGTAATAATAATAATGCAATCAGGTAAATTGACAAATAAATTGTTGACTATTTAACATTTAAAAAAGCGTGTGGCAGATCAATCATCTTAATTAAATAACAAGAAATGTTATTCGCTCCCTGAGGCTGAGTAATAACTGGAACAAAATAAACAACCCCTAATCCCGCCTTGAAGGATTCTCATTTATTAAACATCCTTGTAAACGCCCAATAGCAGCGCCTTGGCAATTATTATTCCATCTCATTCCTTCTTATTCTGTTCAAAATATTATAGAACAGGAAACATTTTACGATTACAGAGAATGACTGTTTGGAACTTCAATACTGCTAGCATATCGATATTTGGCACTCCGTGCTCTCTGCCTACCTCGTAAAAGAATTGGCGTGAACATATGTATGTATTATATACTGCTATAAAGCGTTATGATGACTAACATAGTCTATTAGTAGAAAAACATCTAGCTTACTACCAACGGACATCACAAAATTAGAACGTAGTATTCATAGATGCTACCCATAGTAATATTTTGATTATACTCATAACATTATCATACAGACTTGTTTTATTCAAAATAAATCAAACTTTCTCGATGTACTCGTTTTAGTTTCGTACTTTTGTTAGCAGGATCCCGAAACAATAACGAGCTAAATACTAATCTCATTAAACAAACACTATCTAGGAAACTAGCGGCCGAACGTACTGCGGAGCAATTAAACTAAGCACTAGAAGCGGCGCAAAATCACGCTTATCTAACTAGAAAACTAACTGGCTTTGCACATAAACAAGTTGTGTTACGCTCTCCGCACCTGGGGCACAGCGGGTCGAGATAATTCAGTGCGGCCTGATGAAAATACGAGTTGGTCGCCAATTTGTCCGGCAGAAGGATCAAAGCCGCTATAAGATTTAACAACATTTTTTAACGATAGCAAGCAACCCTTTAATTACTATGAAAGTCGGACCCGCACATCATATTTTTTAACAAAAATGTACTGATCCTAAAATAAAAAATATATACGTAATACTTACTTACATATTAAGTAATAATAATCTCTAACTTAATAATTAAAGATTACTTACGTGAAATAAACACACTATTTACGTAATAATTAAAGTTTAATTACGTAACATACACACTATTTACGTAATAAATACTTGTACATTGCGGTCCCCAACCCGCATGTTCACTGTGGGAATTATGCTTAAAAACACATCAACGATGACCTGTGTCCAGCAAAGGACTTGATGATGATGACAATGATGACGATACCTGACTTTGTCAAATAAGTTTGCAGTCTGCAAACGCATCAGGACTGTAGCACTTTTAGCTAGCCCTATCTTAAGTAATTATATACGTATTACTAATTGTTACGAATGGACCTTATCTTGTTTAGAATTTCTAACCTAGCAAATAGACAGACGGGCCACCTGCTGGTAAGTGGTCACCGTCGCCTATGGACATTTTCAACACCAGTGGAGTGGCCAATGCTTTGCGGGCTTAGAAGGAGAGCTCTCTTTGCGCTTTTCTTGAAAAACCCCATGTTATAATGCTCCGGGAAAATCTCGGATGGAAACTCATTCCACATTTTGCAGATGCGCGGCAAATACGACCGTGAAAGAATATATAACGAATGTACATATAAGTGCATATAAATCGCTTATATACTCAATGAGAATAGATTATAACTTAAGACAGACATACATGTCATTTGTATAATTTTATTGCACTTAAGTGATACAAATTTACATCACTCATAATTAATACCTAAAACCTACCTCGAATCACACCCTGTAAACTAATGGAAACCGGATTATACTCCCAGAACATAAATAGGAACGCGGTCTGCGAACTTTTTACAGAATCACATGATATATACGTATATATTGCATGTATAGTGTAATAAGTGTATAATGTACCTAGTGTGTATATAGTATCCGGCCATACGTATTGTTGTAACACATACATACATATATACATATTATACAAGAAGCGCTCGTAGACCCGACGTGGTTTCAGATTGCAAGCGATCTGTAAAGTTAAACGACGCCGAGCGTGGTCGGCTCTTAAATGTGTGACCGCTGTCGGTAAATTCCCACGACCGCTTCTGTGTTTCGGAGGATATGTTAGGCAATCAGTTCCAGTCGGTATCTTTAGATAACAATCGTTAGACGCCTCTTAGGCAATGAAAAAACATTTGCCAAAGATGTTGGCTACTAACGTATGTATCCGACAGTACGAATTAGAGCAGCGTGGTATTATATGCCCCAGACAATTCGCAGTTATAATAAAAAAAATTAAAGCCATGTGCAATGTGCACATTAAAATTAAAAATTATTAATTGTCATTGCAATTTATGATAATTGCATATTTTAAGATCATTTTGGTTTTGCTATTTTTTTTGTTTGTACCTAGTATTGAAAATACAATAATTAATAAAGTATCATTATATTTTTTGAAATATAATGATAACAAATTTAACACGCGTCTACTGAAATTACTGAATTAAACTAATACTTTATAGTACTTTTATGATTATAAATAAACGAACCAGAACTTAATGCCACTAGGCATTAAGTTCGCCTTTTGTTGTGCATGCTCATGGCGCGCAATAAAAATGACAGGACGCGATGGTGCTCATGAGGGGAGGCCTACGTCCAGCAGTTGACTGAGATAGGCTGATGACGATGGCGACGACGACGAAGTAGATAAATAAATCAACATAAGAATAATTCGTCAGATATACAAACATTTTGTAGTACACATTCCCCTGAGCATTTGGAGCGATTTTAAGTCTAACATAGTAAGAGTTCGTGGTCAAACTACAGGGTTTTATATACGAACGAGGAAGTTAGATAAGAGCCATATTTCCTTGAAGCTTACCGATAGTTTCAAATCGACGGAGGAAATTTTGCTAAATCGGTGGAGATTTTACCCGATGAAAAGAATTCTATCAGATTGAAATTAAATTACAAAATCTGAAAAGCAATATACATATTAATAACCATCGTAACTAAAAGAAACTTGAAAATCGATTTTTGTGTGTACGTTACATATATAATTCCATAATGTATGCACTGAATATGGTGTAGTTCAATGCACAGACATGAAGAACCTTGTATTGTCTACTTCGGATATTCGATTACGTTTTGACGCGAGAACGATTAAGTTTCGCCCGGACACAAGCGGCGCTTGTTTTAGGTATGTTGATAGATATTCAGTCTTCATTAATGGGAAGCATACAGGCCATGTTCAATTAACTTAGAATATAAGCTACGTATTTCTATAAGTATGTACTCGTAGTGTAATTAGTTTTGACGAAATATAAAGTTCACGCAGGGTGTAAGTAATAGAAATATACAGGATATCCAAGAGCTCAACAAAACATTCGTAGTGTGCATTATTCGGTGGTAAACCGGTGTAGTTGGTTTTAAAACATCGGATACATGCGGTAATCACCAACCCCTGTAACAGTTAATACTCGTTGGGACAGCTTAGTGGAGTGTGCTTTAGGTCTCACGCATTTGTATGATACAACCGTGCCCAGAAATGGGACGCCAGTTTGTAGCCAGCAGTTCGCAAGTCCTCAGTTTTCACTCAAATTTACTTCAGATTGAACCTAATACAAACTATTACGATTTACGTGATCATATTTTGCACACAGAATTACTGTAGACACGCCACAATATGGTGTTTAACGTTATGACATATTGATGTTACCAAAGTTTTAACTTTCAATCATAAATGTGAATCTGTTAATAAATATGTATGGTATCAAAATACACAAAAACGTCACCGCATAATGTTTAATATTATTCAAAGCCGCGAGCAATCCATTAAAATCCATTTTCGTGATTAAAATATTACCTCTGAGATTTATTATTATGTATTTGCAATTCGCATATATTTTTAATGCCTGAGAACGAATAATGTCGATCGGGAGGTCGTGGATTCAAGTCCCGGGTCGGCTAATACTGGATTTTTCTAATGTAGAATTATCTGGTTAATTAATTAATTAACTCAGAGTCTGGAATTGTCCCTGGTGTACGGCAATAGGCTCACCACCTATTCCATGGGACTTAAACGTAACTGGTGAGACGTGGGAGTGTACTAGACTCCCCTGCCTACCCCTTCAGGGATTACAGGCGTGATGTTACGTGATTACGGATAGTCGTGATGTAGTGCGAAATTGTCAGCCAGGTGCAATACCATTTTTACACCAGAATGAACTATTGATTTTTGCGTAATACTCGTATATTGTCTAAATTGTACTATAGTTGTTCAATACATATTTTTGCGACGATGGCTTACCTCTATCTTTCTTGTTTTTTGGTAACTTAACATAATGTTTGTTTCTTCAAACAAACCCAATAGTTCCGTTTTAAAACAATGCTTATAGTTAATTTCTTTGCTGTTATATGTAGATGTTCTTTTTGACTTTTAAACAGTTTATCGGTCGTTGCTTTACAGATGTGTTAGTACTCACCGGCCATGTACTTCCATAGAATGTTCATGATAGACATTGCTAGAATGTTCTTCGGATTGATAGGCTTGTTGTTGTTCCCCTTAATGTACTGAAGGATGCAGACCATCTCGTTCTGTATCTCTTTCTCCATTAAGGTCTTTCCAAAACCAACGTTTCTCAAGTGTTTGACTGTGAACTGTCTATGTTCTCTCCAAATTGGTCCATCAGTAAATGTGATTCCTTAAAACAAACATAAATGATATAAGTACTAATAAGTTTAATGTATATATAAACGAATTTCTGGAAGATCTTAATACGTTTGGTTAAGCTCAAATTGCCTAATATTATAGTTTCTCATTGATGTATGTAAAAATTAAAAGTTCCGAGAGATCCAGGAACCGAGTGAAATTCTCTGTGAACGACCAGAACATATGCATGTGCTACATTATACACATACTGAAAAGAGCAATATTGGGCGATTCAAAATTTCAGTATCCATAAGAGGAATGTTCAAAACTCAAACCCGTTTCAAATATCCCGCGAAGTAGACTGCAAGTCTTTAGAAGCTATTCCGTGCAATATGGAGATATAACAATGCGTCGCATTGCGTTGCAAACGTAGCAGAACAGTCCCTTCTATATTGCGCTTCGCAAGCTGCTGCCACGTTAGCGTAGAATCAGCGTAAGCGTTCATAAATATGTCATTTAGTTTACTAGTTTAAGATATTGATTGTGTACGGTCTACAACTATATTTAACCTGGTTAAAATCTGGGTGTTTATAATTGAATTTAAACATATACACATTTATGTGCTCCAATGGTGATCAGGAGAATAGTTGAGAAATTAACAATTTCATTAGTGATTCACAATAGATCCCATCTTATAGGATCCTCCGTTGGTTTCCGAACAGTATCGTCCTGAAAGACTGTTAGTTAGAGAGTCCCATTTGTTTCCCGTTGATAGCAATTGTTATATCTTTTTTTTTTTTTTTGAGCAATTAAATAGCAATCCACAAATGTTTTTGCAATTGATACCAATCTGTTCTATAGAATAATATCAATACAAAAACCAGCCCGATTTCGTTTGTACTTCAGATCAAATTCCAACAGAGCGAGGTTAATAATTTATTGAGAGATTCTTTGTGTTATTGAAAAAAATAAGGCTAAAAGTAAATGGGTACCAGAAAATAATGTCCGGGGGAACAGAAAAAAAATTGTTATGATTTCTCAGCCAATTGTGTGCTGCCTCAGTACCAGCCGTCTACTGGGATATCAAAGACGCACTTAGACCTACGATTAAGGTAACGTTTGGTTATAAATCATTAAATCCATTTTTTCGATTCTCCGTAAATAACAAAATATAATAGGCAATACACGTCAGGTTTTGCATGCTTTTTGACTATCATAAAAATAGTTATGAATTACAATAGAGGAATAATTGAAAAACCATTGTCTATTATAGAAAAAATCACAGCGAATTGGTAAAGTAAGCAGTATTGCCCAGCATTACTTATCAGAGAAGCGTTTTTTGATAACTCGATCGGGAGAAATGAAACGTGAGCTCTCTACGATAAACCAAAACGCAAAAGTTGGTGGCTCTTTGCGAATAGACCGCCACGTAGTACCGCTAAGCCAGGGTTACATAAAAAAGGCGTATTTTTCGTGTTGCTCGAGTATACGCAGGATCGTTTATTTTGAAATGCTGATAGCACGAATTTTGAATTCTATGCCTTGCTGCGACTGGATAAATCAATGTTTAATTGACAACTGTTGTATTTTTCATGATTAAAAAAAATGTTAACAGCTTTATTCGATATAGGTACACACATTCGTACCTACGTATCTTTACAACAAGTCCCTTACGGGGTAGGCAGAGGACACGGAGTGCCAAATATCCCTATCCTTACATAACTGCCGTGCTTCTCCACATTCATCAATCTCTTCATACATGTACGCCCGCTATTATTTATTATCTTGATTTGATATCTTGATAAAAAATTATTTAACACTAAATAAAATATGATTACTCTGCAACTCGATATGTCAAACTTAGTATGCAAGGCGAGCTCTGGGAAAAAAACCAATTTTGATAGTAGTTACAGGCTGCCTCGCCCTCTGTAAGATTTCCATTCAAAATCAATTGTTTTTTTTCCAGCGTTCAAAGTTTGCACAAAAGAGTATGAATGTTTGGTAATAACGAAGTGTATTTGATAAACACGTGTTAATGATTATAAACACTCACCTTCAAATAAATGGATTTTAAGTTAGCACATGTACGTATTTGGTTCCATTGCCCGTTGGATTACAACATGTAAAATGATGATTCTAGAATTTGATCCTACGCCCTTACATGTCACAATACATGCTATTATTAAATCAACAACCTAACGCGAAGCTTATTTGGCTAATTTATTTTAAAAACCTGAATTGAAATATTTGTGTACTTTATTTTAATTTTAACGAATTAATAGAAATTCATAAGAGATGTCCGAAGCAAAAACAAGGAAGAAACGTAATTTCGAAAAAAAACGAATACTAGTCAAAACGCGAAATGGAACTGGCGAAATTGTTTAAAAGTTAAACAACAGGAGGATAATGGTAACTTGATAAATAAACGAAGTTAACAATTTTATTGATCGCCATTCCTCTCCGACACCATTTAACGCCACAGGGCGCCACGAAGTAACGTTAAGCCACGCTCACTTTTGAATGGAACGTTTAACCTTTTTTGTTTGAGGAAATTCGTGGAATTATTCATTTGCTATTGAAAATAAAAAGCTCTCAATTAATGTTATTTTTTTGTTTTACGGTGTAAAATTATGGAAATGCTTTTAAAGAAATAATAAAAATATATTTTTTAATCAATGTACTGGTGTTAAGCGTATATAGCTAATTTCATATGTTACAGAATTATATGTTCGAAATGTAACATATCCAATTGTGGCAAGTCGCCAAACCTTCGAACAGTCTACGTGAAGGTCCAGAGATATTATGGAGCCATGAGAGCTGATTTCTAGGTATTCCATAAAAAAAAAACACATTTACAATAGTACTGCTCTCTTACCCAATCTTAAAGATATGGAATTATATAGTTAATTGCAAAGTGACAGTAGCACGACAATCAATCGAACATTGCTTAATCGGTTTTGAGATAATCGGGCAAATTTAACTATTTTTGTGAATGAAATTTTGCATCATACGGAGAGCAAATGGCGGAATTTGTCTTGCCCGCTTGTTTTAATCGCAATATCGAAAAACATTAAGGAAATATTTGAACAAAGAATAGATACCTCGAAACAAACAGCAGTTAATTGATTAATCTATACAAATGTCAATAAATAAAAAGATAAGACTTCGTATTAGTGTCACACATGCAGCATATAAATTGCTTAACAATTTTAACTGTAAACACAGGTACCGACCACGGAAAACAAGACTCAGTGACAAGACAGATAAGTTTAATTACAGCAAGCTAGCGACGAGAATGAGGTGCAACACAGCGTTTTAGGGCTCCACCTCATTTATCAGCTGACAACCCCGTTCAGGCCGAAGAATTTTATAAGTTTACATGTAGAGAGACAAGCTTTGCACGTCATGTTACTATTGAAGACAGTGAAAACTTCAGTTTGTGACACCGTCTCGACAAGTGAAATTCTGCAATGTGTTATGAAATGTCATGAATGTACAGAATTATTTCAAAGTATACGGTATTCTATTATGAGCATTACAACAATGTATGGAATGTACATTGCACCTATGATAAAGGAGACAATGCAACAGTTCACAACACTGCATTGTGTCTGTGGCTGAAGACACCATATCCGGCATGTGTCTCACGAACCTATTGCTGTCTCTATATAAATGATTGTGTATAGTCTTTAGTATATAAATATTTGAGTCTAGATATTCATAGCATTACCTTATTATCAGGCAATCCAAATATCTTGTTCACAAACCTCTAATTTACCATTGATATAACACCTCGAAAAACTATAACATTTTGCTGAACTTCAAGAAGAGTTTTAGTTAGACAAACGAGGTGAAACCTATTGGCAGCGCAGTCTGCAAGTACATTTTATACAGGTAATATATTTTACTTTTGCGAAAAGGGTGAAATTAACGCTGTCCGTAACTCCCCCGTGTAGACAAACATTTAACTCGGAACAAAGATAGTGTATGGATTCTAAACTATAGTTTATAGATTTCTTTTTAAGCTGTTACTCTTTTGGTAGGTGCTGTAATGCCTAACTTGACTTATGTTAATTTAATTTCTTAATTTTAGTTTTATCAAAAGAAATGTGATCTTTTATAGGAGTATCAGTATAACTTTCTTTCATTCTTTCGAGCCTTTTATCATTCCGCTGTTGGAATATGGGTTTCCTCTCATAATGAGAGGGTAAAGACTTACACTGACTTCACACGCCCTTTTTATGAATGGTAGGGTGTGCAGGTTTCCTCACGATGTTTTCCTTCACCCTTTAGCGAGTGATATTTAAACTTAAAACGCACTTTTGTCAAATGTGTTAAAGATATAAACACTACATAGTAATAACTTACATTAAAGACTTACCCAATCTTTTTCCGAGGCATCGCAAACGTATAAAGAAACTGTTGGGTCTGCCCTCAAACTCCTTCTCAGTGAACACTTGCCGAATGTTTTTCTCCCCATATACTACCACTACCAAATCCCTTCCAAGCTTCAGACCAAGAACATCGGTGGAGTACACGTCAGCCAAATGCGAAAACGCCTTGTACTGGGATCCGAGTTTTTTGCTAAGGTTTTGTACTAGCGTACTGCAACCTAACAGCGGATACCACTTTGGACCTGTAAAAAACAAACTCGTTCTTAATTAACGTTGTAACTACATAATTTTTTCGATTTATGTTCTATATATAGCTCGTATTAGGTGAAAGGATGTATAAAAATATCATTGATGCTGTCTTTTATCTCCAAAGAGTAAAAATATTTTAACTCTGTCACGAACGACGTCATTGACAGGTTGTTTAAATTAAAAAGGTTTCGTAAGCAAGACTTCCTTTTGATACAAAAGGAGTTCATAGTACTCAAAGGGTAACTCAATATTGAACTTAATTTGTGCCCAAAAGTAGTCTTTGAAAGTCTTTGTTACTTTGTTGCGAAATGTATAATTTATTTCTGAGTTTCTAGATAACGTTAATTCTATTTTTAAATCATTCAACTATTTTACCCAATGTACATATAAATATTGAAAAAACAGTTCATTATGTATGAATGTTCATGTAGCAAACATTCCTTAGCTAGATAGTGTGAAGCTGTTTTTAACAGATACATATCCATCTTCAAATAGAATTGAAGGGCTACCTGAGTATCGGAGCACTTCGTACGTGTAAGTGCCCACAGTCAGGCTGTAACCTTCGGAGCGGAACACAGTGTAAGCACTAGTACTCCGAACCCATTTGCCGTTACAATTTGTGTAGCGCCGATACGCAAATAGCAGTTTATGTGGCTTTTAGGCAATAATCAAATTGGTTATCTCTCTAGCGGTAACCAACTTAAAGTACGTTGTGGTTTGAATAGAATAAACGGATTATGTACATATGTGTATGCGAGTGGATCTCCGTCTGTAAAACGTATGTCGTGAGTATCAATACGATCTTCAGATCCCACATTTCAAATGCCCTGACCTTAACATACGTATAGAGAAATATTTTAAACTAGCCATGCCCCGCGGTTTCACCCGCGTTAATTGGAGAACAATCTATTAAAAAACTATTTTAAGAACTTCAC
>DWJK01005926.1:0-10822 GCA_018248815.1 Croniades pieria auraria | reverse complement strand
GTTCACTGGACAGACAATTCGATATAATCCGTTCATTGTTTACTATCTGTCATAATTTTCAAAGATTTGCATGGAAGTGTTTCTGGAAAGTTTGCTGTCTTATAAATTAAAATAAACAATATCATATTGTTTAATCCAAGGGCTTTAAGGATTGCCTTATTTAAGGATGAAAGGATTGTTTGATTTAAGAATTTCATTATACCTTATGTATACAAGTATTTTCACGCCAGGTTTCCTTATGGGGTATGCAGAGACCATACATAACATTATGCTGTGGTTTAAGAATTCTATAATTTAATAATCATAATGTCATACTTATATCAGTATTTTGATATTTGTATCTATTATCGTCAAGTCTAGTTGTATTATTCAATTAAGTAACACTAACGTTCTTAACTGTTATAAACTCGCATAGGGGAGTTGTATATTTCAATTAAGGCTTAGAGCTCATACACTTTGTACGTACGTACGCCCGGTCATGATAAGTCATTAAGCAAAGTTTATGAAGTAATAGATAAATTACTAAGAATGAATAAATAAATAAACAAATATCTAAGTAATTTTTTTTAAACAAAATATCTTACAGGGAGTGTCGATGCATATCTGAGATTTGTATAATCAGTTATTGTGTCCCAATATCATCTTCATCTCTCCAAGCTGTGAGATAATATAGATCTCAATCAATCGTCTCAAACGGTTTGCAATTTCAACGTTCTGTATAGACGTACCGAATGATCAGATGGAAAGAGTACCTTGCAAGTCCATCTATTCAAAACGACGTACGACTGGCCTGTGTCCGATCGTACCTCAAATCGCTGTTTCGACATTGTAACAGGGATTCTGAGTTGATTGATAGCAGTAATTTTGATTTATTAATCGTGGATGTAAAAAGTGCTTCTTACAAAAATATAATTAATTAATCTCGTATTTAAAATATGTGCCTTGCAAAAATAGTGCCAGCGAATTACTACAGTAGTTTATGATCAAAAGAACATAGCTTACTATTTTAATGATCGCGACCTAAATATAAAAAAGTAATAAAAAAAATTATAATTAATTTCCAGTTAAATAACAGCTCAGATCACTGATAAATTTTCTGATTAATTTATAAGCAGATTCGAATTGCTTACAGTAAAAATTATCCGTACGATGCATCCACGAATGTTCCACACGGACAATGGGTTAAGCCAATTAAGTTCCATTGTATAAAACAGCTACCACGGGGGCCCTCGGCCCGCTCTACGTTTGTAAAAGGCAATTACATATTTGAGTTCACAGTGCTCGACTAATAAAAACATGTTTTTATCTTGAAGGTCCGACGAGAGGGGAGCCGTGTATTGAGTCATAAAACGTCAATGTATGAACGTGTACAGTGCGCGACAAAAGTGTCACTTACGCGTTTTATTGTGTCGAGTCTTGAACACACCCACAGCAAGAATGGAAAAAGCACTTTGGATGTTTACTGTTTTTACGTTTTGTGCTGCTTTCTGCTCTCTGTTTACTTTTTATGCGGTGAACTAAAGAATTTTTTTATTTGCTCGTTTCTCTCCGCAATAAAAAGTGATTGAATTTTAAATCTGTTGTAACATGATTAAGACTAGGGTCGAACCGGTTCAAACTGGTCAAGTGTACGTATGTAAATGACGAGCTAAATTGTATGAAATTAGTAAAAATTTGTACCATACGTGTAGTCATAGTTGGCTCATGTAGTTCTAAAATGGTTGTGAGCTATAAAATGCCCTGTAAAACGAATAGCTGTCATTTATTCCCAATGAAAAAAAACATAATGACTTGTTTATAAAATTATCTATGAAAATGTAGCTTTGATTGTTTAATAACGTCCTGCATTCGCTTTGAATTGCATTGCTGCATCTTTAATTAAGTTTAATTTATTTTAACGAACGTATCTAATGATTTATGTGATGTTTATTAAACGCTGTAATGAGATCTAAGAGTTTCCTCTCATAATGTCTCATAACGGTCATTTTAGAGTTGGACATTTCTAGAATACATCGTTGGGTTATTTCAATAAGGTCAATACACGGTGGTTCCTGGAAATGGTCTGGTTTTAGTCACGGAAACCGTGGAACGGTTTCGAGTGAATATGAATATGATAATAGCTCATATCACAAATTAACATTCATGAATGTTTCGTCGGACTTCAAATGAATCTGATGCATACGCAATTGGTTTTTTGTTCCGAATGAACATTAATTCGTCTCTTGGTTATCGAGTATACCAGCAACACCTATAAAATGTACGTAGTAAATTAAATATTAATAGAAAATCTTGACACCGTGATTTTGTCTGCAAAGCGAAATATCAATCGAAATATTATGTACTGTCATTTCATACAATAATATGTATATATAAAAGAAATGAAAGTGTAGTGATACAAATTAAACATAAAGAAAAAATATTTTCCGACTTGACAGTATTCAATCAAGATGAAAGTTACGTTGGTAGATTGTTAGTACAAAATCTATGCCTAAAATAATTGAAGCTGCTTGCAACATAATGACATTGAACATATTTTATTTTATGTATATATTATATTATATAATATCTATGACAGTTATAAACATATCATTTCCTATACAGATGACTGAAACGGTGAAATTTAACTGATGTGTTATTTCTTTATCCATTTTATTGATAGAGGAACACGTACCGCTGTCGACGGTGATGCAAGACCACGGGCGCTTGGACGGCGTGCAGCGTGTGCTGTTCGGCTCCGGTCTGCAGTTCTGGCTGCACAGGATACTGTTCCTGGACGCGCTCAGCTACCTCAGCCACGGCCAGCTCAGCCTCAACCTCGACAGATGGATACTGGTCGACATCGACGACATCTTCGTTGGTGAAAGAGGTATATATGTATATTTAATACTCTTTTATTTTTAGTACTAGTGCTTTAATTACTATAGAATGGATAGATATCTGCCCAGTGAAATCACTACGTTAAAATGGATTTGGTTAAGAGAAAATAATCCATGATACCTATAGTGTTAATCATTATTATTATGTTATTTTATCATCACGCCAGTTCCCTTACGGGGTAAGCCGAGAGCACCGAATGCAAAACATCTCTATCGTACAGACCCGACGTGCTGTTTGTGATGTTAATTATATGGATAATATAATGTATTGTTAAGTGATCATTATATGTAATTGGTCATTGTGTGTAAATCCATCAACAGACAGTCTCGTGACTTTCGCATTGGTTATAGTCACGAGTTACGACAATGACCGACGCTTTAATTGATTCGTGAGATAATGAATGGGACGGTCGGAAGTAGTATAAAAAATCGTAAATTGAATTGGTCACACGTCGGTAGACAGTTGGGGGGTCTTCTTCACTTATGATACTTCGTTCGAAATCAATACACGCCTAATATGCTCCTTTTCAGTATGGAAGTAGATAATGTGTATTATGGTTTTGAGGTTTTTACGGAGAAGCAACTGATAGTTTAAAAAAGATATCGTTCTGATAGGAGTGGTGGTGAGCGGTGGTTATGTGTCCATTGGCGGCAGGGACTGCGTATGACTACTTACTACTCAACAGGTTGTTACAAAATAGAAAAATATTCAATGTGTACCTATATACACACTGTGTGATAGATGTGTAGATTTATTATTAAAAAGAACCTTATGTCATGTACTCTTAAGCTTTCACACGATGTGTACGTCACGGTGGGTACACTAGATGACTATTTTAATATGCGTCTGCAATAATATACAAATACATCAGTCTTTGTGTCATGCAAAGACCTACTTTTTGCCTATTTGATATCAAATCCGTGATTCGTGTGGGGTGTATATCAAAGGAACGTCAGACAGTAATAATAATGATCTACTTTCGTATGCGGCTTTTTTTGCACACGACAAAAGGATGCAAACTAAGATATTTATGTACGTGTATATCCGACGTGGTTATGGAGTACGAGTGTATCCGACATTCGCGTGTATAATATTTGGAATACGATGCTAAATTCGTTAGTTGTAGTTATAGATAATTTGAAATAACTATCCGACAAATGTAATGTGTTCCTGTTCGATTTTTGAATATTACAATATTTTAATATTGAAATATTTGAAATATGATAATATTGAAGTATTTTCGAACTGTTGAATATTAGACCTCTTAATAAACAAAGTTATACAACGTGTATAACTTAGATATAGTTTCAGTTTATGTGTAGTATTATGTAGATGCAATTCGGTCGCCCTAAATGTTAAATTATGTAAAATAGTTCCGCAGTGGGTGTTAGGGAAACATTAAATCTGAGAGACACTTGCACGGGATTTTACTGCGGGATTCGACTAAGACTATATAAGTACGCAACACAAACAATTTCTTGCCTAAGTATAACATTTATTATATACTTGACTAATAGTAACATAAAATAGTGTATCCGATAGTTTAGAGCAAAATCGTGTGATATATATAAGAAATTAATTTTTATTTATATTGTTGCTATTATATTGATTATTATTATTATTTGAGTAGGTCGACACAATAGTTCTTATGCGGGGTGGGTAGAATACACCAAGTGCCAAATATTTCAAACCTTATTTTTATTTTTATTTCATTTAAAAGTTTTGTTAAAGCGTGGTTGTTTTCGAGCTTTGTCCAATTTTAACCTACATACAGAGAGAGCACTCTGAAATGACAATGTTTATCTTTTTAAGGTCCCTTTTTATTCACGAAACGTTGATTGACTCGATTCAAGATAAACGGCGTGCTATTTAAAATGGTTTTTTTTTCTCGTTTATTTTTAACGTTATCAGTGAAGTTTCATTAAACATAATGAATTCTATTTAACCTATTTAATTTAACCTATTAATGTTATCGCGAGCTCACTATCGATTCGGTTATCGAAGTAATGAAGTCGGCTCTTTTAGCTAATTAACTAAAGCGAATCACAAATTAGTGTAATGACAATATGTTCAAAAATTTATTTTAATGATTTCATTAAAAATAACTATACATAATGTCACTAACGTATGTCGTATCGTAAATTAACATGTATATCGTTACATAATTAATTTTCAATGCAACGTATTCATATGACCGATTACGAGTAAACAGGAAATCGATTGAAAATTAGAAAGTAATAGTCGTAAACAGTTTCTTTTGTAAATATTGAAATTAAAAAAGAAAAAAGGAACTACAAAATATTATTATATTAAATTGATGACTGACTGAATGACATGTTTAATATTAAATTGTAATATATAAAATACATTAATGTATTAAAATATTCTAATGACATTAAGACGACTAATCACAAACCTATCGAGTTATATCCGAAGAGACCTCAAACCTGGCCTGTGGTAGACCAAACTGGTTTAAAACCGTACAAAATATTATCAATATTAAGTATAATAAAAATAATTTTCAAGGTAGACTTATAACATAACGCCTGTAATTAACGAAGAGGTAGGAAGAGGAGTGTAGTAGACTTTAAAGTTTTGCAAGGTGTTCATAGTTATTTCCCTGTTTCTGCTTGGGAACTAACTACGATGCTGTCATCACACGGGTCCAGATATTATTGTTATTATTATGGGTTACTATATACCTTCATGTTTATTGTCATACTCCACACTACGACCCTTTCCGTCTTGTGACCATAATAAAGTAATTGGGAAGACATCTGTTCGTATTAAAGGCTAAACGTATCATGTACCAAAGTATACGTCGTTGCTGGTTACAATATTTCAATATGTATCTAATGTTATTTATTGAACAGTCATTACTTAGCCGCTCTCGCTTTGGTATATAATTTAAAACGACATATATTTTAACATTAAAACCAGACAAATTTGGTATACTATAAAAATGTAAATACACTATTAGAGATTCTTATCAAATGAATATACTAAAATACGTTTGAAATTTTGTGTGACGAATTTTTGACACGTTTTTCTAATTTGCACTACGAAAAATGTTTTCGTCGAAATAAAAACTATTCAAGGCCCCAATCCGAAACAACGTTTTAGCTGTGAGTGCCGTTCCAGACGTCTGAGCGTATGTGCACATCCGAAAACATATTAAGCCCTTATAACGCAGTAGGCGCCTTAAAACGGTCGTTAACTTGTTGTCTGTACGCTGAGGTACTCTCCGCCTACGCACTGACAATTTGAGGATTTTTTCGCGTCAAGTACAGCGAGTTCTGTTTGAAGTTCTCTATTTTTGTCAGACGTATTCGGAAATGATGGACAAGTTATATTTTGTTTGTTGGAACATTTATAATATTGTCTAACGTTCTAATATTTTCTTCATACGTTTCATCAAATAGTTAAATGTAAATGTTTATGTTCGTATAGGTACTCGTTTGCACGAAGAGGACGTATCTGCCCTGTTAGCGTCGCAGGCGGCGTTGCAGCGCTTAGTGCCCGGCTTTCGGTTCAATCTCGGTTTCAGCGCCAAGTACTACCACCACGGCACGATGCTGGAGAACCGCGGAGACGATGCGCTGCTGAAACATAGGCAACACTTCACATGGTAAGCATCATGACACTATATATATTTCATTATTTAATTACGATATGTATTTAGCAATTCAAAATATTTACTGAATAAATCGAATAATATGTATAGTAAATGGCAAAATATGTTCAAAACATGTCAATATATATCTAGTAACATACGATATACGTATTACATGGATTTAGTAAGAGTTTGTCCCTAATAGTCGATATTATGATTTTTGGAATACATGCCTCAATACGGCTAAAACATGATGCTAATTAGGAAATGATATATAATTTTTATTTCTGTGTGAAATATACATGTTACAGTTCATATAACTTTTCTCCGTCGTTTGTTGTAGTCGTATAAAACATAGAGCCGAGTTACAGGCCTTCATACTTTATAGAATTTTCTCGATGTTTTTATCTTGATATTCTTAATTTATTGATTTTGTTTAAGATAATCAAATAACTCATTTAAGAATTTCACTTTCAAAATAGCCTATGAAAGCTCATCGTGACGCTTAGTTATGAAATATATTTTTAAAGTGTATTAATGAAATGTAACATTTAATGTAATATTTTTAGAGTGAATGAAATGTAATATTTAATGTAGTATTTTTAGAGTGTATTAATGAAATGTAATATTTAATGTAATATTTCTTGAGTGCATTAATGAAATGTAACATTTAATGTAGTATTTTTAGAGTGTATTAATGAAATGTAATATTTAATGTAATATTTTTAGAGTGTATTAATAAAATGTTTCGATATTATTTATCGTTATTGTGTCGTCACCGATGATATCTATAGTATGTTTACTGAATATAATTTATTTTTATTTAGTAGACCGGAATACTATCAATTCTCTGAGGGACTAATTATGATAATACTTTTTCCTCTTCTTATCGACGTTACTCGAGAATTCTTTGAACTCACAAATACATAATGGCTGTTCATTTAGTCAATAATATATATTTTGGTTACCACGCAAATGATTTTGGATTTAATGGTAATTACAAAATTTATTAAGATATATCTTGTGGATATATAATTATATATGTATATAATATATCTAAAACATGTTTATATATTTTAACTACGGGTACGGGTTCGTACTATAGAAAAGTCTACATAATATATTTGTATTATAATATTTGTTTAAGAAACGAAACGAAAACAAACAATCTAAAGGGAATTTCTAGACATTATTGTTACCTTTATTTCCACTACGAACTGAGCCGCTGTGGTCCATTTCATCATACATAAGATATTTTCTATGATCTAAATTCTGATACTCTATCGTTTCTGTCGAATAGTATTAGTGTACGACAGACAGTGGCAAGATTGTTCCACTTTCGTACATTGTTGTGTCTCTGTACTAACAACTGATTGCCGCGATGGTACTGTGACCATCGTATCATTACAGTTGACCCCTACTTGACATCGCAACGAAGTACTTATTGTAGAACACTTGTATTAATAATTAAAAGATTGCTGTATTGGACTAGTGGTTGGAAGCGCAACTGTTGAGCGAGAGACTCTGGGTTCGATCCCCAGATTTAGTTCTATCGGGGTTTCCTAACTTGTAATTCTTTGTAATAACTCAGGGTCTAAATTTATGACCCCTATATGGTAATAGACTCATCCCCTATTCCATGAGACATAAAATATAACAGCTGAAATATAGGAGTACTACACTTCTCTGCCTATCCCTTTAGAGAAATACAATCGTGATTCTATATTATGTTAGATATTAATGGAAGTCGTGCGTTCGCAGGTTCTGTCACATGTGGAACCACCAGCAACCCCACCTGTACAACAACGTGTCGCAGCTCGAGTCCGAGATGATGCTGAACAAGCAGTTCGCGCTCGAAAACGGCATCCCTACCAACTCGTGCTACTCGGTGTCGCCGCACCACTCCGGCGTGTACCCGGTACACGAGCCGCTGTACGAGGCGTGGCGGAAGGTGTGGGACGTCAAGGTCACCAGCACCGAGGAGTATCCGCACTTGAGGCCGGCCAGGTTAGTACAAGTGAATTACTTTATATTTATGTCATTATAATCATCAGTCTATTCCCGTCCACTGCTGGGTCTCTCCAATAGCCCGCCACTTCGCTCGATCTTCAGCTTTTTGCATCCGAGCGCTGCGCACTTTGCGTATATCGTCAATCATCTAGCTGGAGGGCGTCTTATTATTATTGTATTTATGTACCTATAGTTAAATTCTGTGGTATAGTATACATGTTAGATTGGTTGAAACAATTATTTTTATGTAGACATATTAAAATGCATATTTATATTAAGGATTTTGAGTTTTTTTTATATAAATTTGATCTGCCAAGCAGTCAGAAGAGTCACATGATGGTCACTATTCCTATGGAGATGTGCAATACTAATAGAGGATTTAAAGAAAATCCTATTACACATTTGTCTTAATTGTCGTAGTTTTCTGAATGAAACAAACAGATTTGACATGATTATATGTTATGACCATCTCGAATAATCATGTGTCACTTACAAAATGTTAAAAGTGATAATAGATTTAAGCGTAGCGTGGAATCTTTGTCTCCCTAATTTTCTGCATTCTCCAGGTTAGATGGTTGCGTTTGAAATAAGATGGTCCGATATAAGTGGTTCTGTTTCTTAAAGTCTGGTCCAATTAACACTTGATAAAAATAATTTATGATTATAATTCTCCTTGTGTAAAATTACGATAGTAAGTGTTTTCAGTCCAAAAAAGTAGAGTTCAACGAAAAGCAGTTAGGTTATTTAGAATTTAGTCATCTTACGAACACAAGTACTCTTTAACCGGTCCACTTTGTCGCAGACCAGATCGGGTTTCACTAAAAAAAAACGCAACACGTACGTAATATCACACGCCTGTAATCCCCAAACGGATAGGCAGAAGCGTGTAGTACTCTCCCACGATTCACCAGTTACGTTTACGTCCCATGAAATAGGTGGTAAGCCTATTGCTATACACCGGGCACAGATCCAGACTCCGAGTCACTACTAGAAATTCTAAATTAGAAAAATCCAATAATACTCGACCCGGGATTTGAACCCAGGACTTCCTCATCATCAGTCACGTATGCAATCACTCGACCAACGAGGCGGTCAACTAAACGCAACACCATGCCTATAATCCCCAAAGGGTTAGGCAGAGAAATGTAAATCACTCCTACGTTTCACCAGTTACGTTACTATCTCACTAAATTCTCAGAATATAAAAAGTTATCCCTGTCTCTTTACTGTCTAAATAATTCTAGCTGAAATAAAAAATGAAGTCTTTGCCGTCGTAATTACAGCGAACTCTTTTTTGAAGAAATTCTAGTTTCCGGTTCCCCGTTTTTTTTTTGTAAATCTGTCGTCTCTCTGGCGACAATTTAACCGCATATGTCTCGGTTTAGCCGTGAGGTGCCCCGTATTCATTCAAGACATATTATGTATGATAAAAGTCTAACTATATATAAGTTTTGTATTTATTCCTGTTCATATTTAATTAAATTATTGTTTTAATAAATATAGTTTTTAATTAATTGATACCCTTTTTAAATAAATTATTTTATTGTTTTTATAATGTTTTAAAATAAAATATACGGTCCAATATTATTCACGCCTCTTTATTTTTATAGCACCAACTTTGCCTCATTCGTAATATGCGTGTTCTGCGTTCACATGTAAAAGTATTGTGGTTTGTCAAAACAGTTCGTACGCCAGTCAATAGTCAAATTGTTGAAACATTTAGATATACCGTGTAGTTATGGTGATATCGAAATCCCTTAATTTATTTGCTTTATATACAAGATATATAATTACATATATCTATTCATAGATACAATTTTTATAGGATTGATAAGTATCTTCCAAAACGGAAAATATAATCACGACTGGCAACTAAAAATATAGTTATATATAAAATTCCATAGGCGTTTATGAGGTTTTCGCGTGATACGATAAGTCCCTGACAGGACTCCATTAGTACAGCCCTGAATTATTTACGACGTAATATTAAATTTAGACTTCGACTGGCTTATCGACTGTCGCTGTGGAGGCGAGCGGGATTATCGGCTCGATCGTGACCTAACTTGTAATTACATTACACACATTAATTATAATAATAACACGTTTTATGTATCATTACACACGTTACTGTAATTGTAACTGTTTGTTATAATCGTAAGGGGCCCATTTCTTTTCCGGCTATTTTCGTTTATACTGTTATATACGGAGTGGGCCAAAAAGGCGTGCAAATTTCAAAATCACATCACTCGTGACAGGCGCGCGGAAGCGGGGCGCGGGTAGTGGGGATAAGTAGCTTGGTTCTCGGAAATTTAGTCGCCATGG
>DWJK01005925.1:0-10822 GCA_018248815.1 Croniades pieria auraria | reverse complement strand
TGCGCGCTAGGATTTGAACCCGGTCTCCCGGAGTGAGAGGTCGAATTTCAAACCACTAGGCTATCACTGCTTTACTACAATATAAAAGAAAAAATATATATCTCTATGTAATAGACTCAAACCACAAAAATACAATACGACAAGGCCATGAGATAGAGTTATGATTGGTAAGTAAGTGGTTACCAACAAGCTTTTTAAATCTGAAAGAAAATGGAGAAATTTAGTTGCATTTAAAGTTTTATGCTTGCATTTTTATAATGATGTACTGCGTTTTAGAAGTACGTAACATCTGCAAATTACCGCAAAATATACTCTAACATTTCGCATTAATTAACAAACCATCAACATGCACGCAATGTTATACAGTAAATTTATATTGCTCTGGGTCTTAATTCTAGGTGCGGTTACCGCTCCCTAACTCGATATGTCACACTAAATACTTATATATATAAAATATTTCGAGCAACAGTGATATCATAGTGGCTTAGAATTCAACCTCTCGCTTCGGTGGTTCGGGGAGTGTGTATAGTATGTGTGTTTTAAGATTCAGGTGTTACTAGATATAAAGGTGAATAAAAACATAACAAGGATACCTGCTAAAGCAAAAGTCCTTCATAATGTTTGAACAGTGTGTAAAGTCTATCTACTCCCCCTTGGTTTCAGTGGTAGATTATGGGCATAACTCTTCAGTAAGGGAGAAGTTCCGTACACAATAATGGATCGATAAAAGAATAAATCATTATATATAAAATAACAATAACTTTCTTAACAAGTCTTTAAGTGATAAATGTAACATCACGTCTGTAATCCCCGAAGGGGTAGGCAGAGGAGTGTAGTGCTCTCCCACGTTTCACCAGTTACGTTTAAGTCCCATGGTACATGTGGTGAGACTATTGCCATACATCCGGATTCCGAGTCACTATTGGAAATTCTAAATTAGAAAATTCTCGTAGTACACGACCCGGGATTTGAACCCAGAACCTTCCGTTCTTCTTCCTTCCAGTAGGGCTTGCAACCACTCGACCAACGAGGCAGTCAAGTAGTCAGTCTCATTAAACGAGCAAAAATTTAAATTTAACCTTCTATCAATTTACATAAAAGACCCGGGTGACTTTATGTTCAAGGCGTTAGAAAAATCAATATAGACTTAGTGTACTGGTCGCCCTATACCTACTTCTTCACTGCGATAGGGCACGGAGGATACTGAGTTCATTGGGACGGAGCGTCCTCTCGTACTGATTTTCTGAGACGACATTTTCCAACCGAAGCGTGATAAATAAACAAAAAAAGTTGTCCAAATAGTTTTACACTTGACATTATGAAAATAGACAATAGCTTTTCACGTCAATACTTTATTCTCTTGTAGGATTTTGACTTTTTTCCACATGTCAGGAAATACCCATTGGAGAAAGATCTATTACAAAGCTATCACATTGGTTTAGTAACAGAAGAGTGTCTGCGTTTGTGAAAACTTGAGGGATATTATCTGCACCGGTGCCCTGAAATGCTTTAGATATTTCAACAGCACGTGTAATTTTCTCATGCAATAAAGTTCAGTTTTCACAAATAGGATGACTTGTTTGCTATAAAGTGGGAACTATCGGGAAAGAGTGGGGAAAGATTTTGATAGGTTTTGAACGATTCTGATACGATTACGCTTTTAGAGACATTCATTAATGTGTCTACAAACTGAAGTGTAAGTAGTATAGGTAATAATCAACTTTGACAAGTACTTAAGTTTAGCTTAACTGCCTCGTTGGTCGAGTGGTTGCAAGCGCGACTGCCGATCGGAAGGTCATGGGTTCAAATCCCGGGTCGAGTACTATTGGATTTTTCTAATCTGTCTAGAAGTGACTCGGAGTCTGTATTAGTGCCCGACGTATGGCAATAGGCTCACCACCTATTCCTGGGGACGTAAATGTAACTGGTGAAACGTGGGAGTGTACTACACTCCTCTGTCTACCCCTTCGGGGATTACAGGCGTAATTTTACGTTACAATTTCTTAACAAAAATGTTATGAACAATGACTATATATGAACCGGGTTAATTTAAGTTTGTTGTTCGGGATGTCCGACTTGTTCCAATAGCCCACTAGTTACTAGACCGTGCTCTCCGGCGCGACCTCGTTGCAATCGGCGGAAGCTCATGAAGAAGGACCTCGGATAGGTTCGAAAGTCGTCGGACTTCCTGAATAACATATATAATATAATACATATTATTACATATATAAGCACTCACCATACGTTTAACAGTAAAATGATAACATTGCCCGGACTCGTAAACGCACGATGTGATTGTATCGCGAGAACCTAATAAATATTTGCGTTATAAGACTAGCAAACAAAGAGATGAATCTTGGCATTATTTGCTTTTTTCAAATTATCTTCTTTTAATGTAAATAAAGAAATCATAACACAAGGGCGCACACGCGAACGGGATGAAAAATGTATTTGCTTCACATGTCATATTTGTTCGGGACATGTTTATCGTTGGCATGAATTGGGAATAGACGATTAAACATCCAATAATTTTGTACAGCCACAATTGTTTTTGTCGTAATAAAGATTCTGTCATGTCTCTGCATGTGACTTTTGACAACTGTCATAAAATCAATAAATAATTGAGGTCATTGAGGTCGTATCGGTAAAAACTGGAGTATAGTTACACAATTAATATTCCGAATCTTAAATATATAAACTTTGAGAGGGCTTGAATTAATGGAGAAAATTTGAAGAAATAAATAGGCAATCTTTCTATTTATTTATTATTACATTGATTAGAACGGTATTGAACCAGTAACACTAATCAGTCTTTCTATG
The DNA here is from genome assembly GCA_018248815.1 of Croniades pieria auraria. Lineage (NCBI taxonomy): Eukaryota > Metazoa > Arthropoda > Insecta > Lepidoptera > Hesperiidae > Croniades > Croniades pieria. The sequence continues at coordinate 8,002 of DWJK01005925.1, read as the reverse complement.
TGAAGAGAGTAGTGAACGAGCCACCTGCTCGTTTACGACTCTCGTCAAGTTATTTCAATAAGAATTGATTTAAGTAAATGAACAATTTTTTAACCCTGTCTACGAGCAAAAAGCTAAAACCTAAAATAGTGTTGGTTTTATACACTTATCTCCACTCCCGCTTCTGACCACAGGTAATTATACAGACCGCCAAATTGTATGTTTTCATGTAAAGATAAAAACCAGTACTGCACTAGTGGCGGACCGACGTGAAAGTAATTTAAAAATGTAGGTATGTACATTTTTTCATAAAATATCTCTGTATTTTGCTTTTCCCTTTTTATAATAAGTTTTTGTCATTATTAAAACGTTTTAAGATAGCTTTACTCGTTTTACTGAAGTATTTTTTTTCTATATTTAGCCTAGCAAAAAGCAGACGGGCCACCTGCTGGTAAGTGGTCACCGTCGCCTATGGGCACTTGCAACACCCGAAGAGTGGTCAATGTTTTACCGGCTTTGAAGGAGAGCTCTCTTTTCGCTTTTCTTGAAGAACTCTATGTCATAATGCTCCAAGCAAGCTCATTCCACATTTTGCAGGTGCCGCGACAAATAGTATTAAAAATTATCTGAAAAATCTATCTTTCCGAATTTTAAAAAATAAATACATACATTAAATTAGGCTCTAGGCTGATAATTCTATCCATCATTCCTATAGCTTCAATGTAGCCGAAAGTACAAACCCTCTGTACGTTAACCAGGCTAGACTGTATAGTCTCTAGACCGTCACTGTGACAAGAATGTAATGGATCTTAAATAATATATACACGTAGAGAGTGGTCAACTAATAACGGAGAGACTTTTCAAATTAAGATAACAATATACTAAAATACTGTACCACTAAAATTGAAGGCATACGCATTTATTATTATTATATCCTCAAGCCAGCTGCCTTATGTGCTAGACAGAGCAACGAGTGTCTCATAGGCTGCACGTACTTCGTCTAAATTTATATGACTATTTACACACGCGTCCGTTTTGAAGACTCCCCTCATCCAATATCTAACCTGCAGACATTTGGTTAGAATAGATGAGACCTGCTTTGTCTCGGCACCAGTCATCAACATTCCCATTGTATATCTATTCGTACTGTATGTTCAATAATTAAAAGGAAACATCGGAGCTTCGTAATCGTATGCTTTATTCCTTGGCCACAGTCAAAAGTCAGTCCCTGTAACAACTTTTTACAACTCGCACGCAGGGCGCGCGATTGGGCGTCAGCCCTGACTGCCCGGCAATTGGCCGCGGCGTTTGCGCGTGAACATTATATATCTTCGTATTCGTATTGTGTATAGCTGACATGTCCATATCAGGTCTAAAATGGAATAGCGAATGAAGTAAAAATATTGTTCAAATTTTAAAATTGGACTTCGAATTTAAAATGAAAAATATGTGTATTTTTAAACGAAAACCGCTCGTGACCTAAATAAGACCATTTTCGAAAAACCACTGTGTTGATTTAACGAAAAGTTAACATTTATGCATATTTTATGGGGAGATAGATATGCGTCGGTTTACCAAAACGCAAATGGAGTTTTAAAAAAAGAGGAGTTGTAACGAACCCTTATTCATATCTTCAACATCGCAAATGTTCACGTATATTTCAGAACAGATTTTTGCAAGCGATGGTTCGTGCGACAGTGGGCGTTAATTTTTTATTAAATAATTGCGGCAAGTAACATAGAATAACTTGAAGCTTTTTAATTGAAGTGCTATAAAATTATACGCCCAGACTGAACAAGCTGGGCAGGTACGCTCAAATCTTTAAACCTCCTCACAACATCATGTTAATTATGGAACAGATTTAACTCGAACTAAGAACATTCTGAGAGATGCTCTACTTTATTAACAAAATTAACCTTTCAATAAAACGTGTTAATTTGTCGTTCCATTGCTTGTGACCTTAAGTACCGAGTTGACGGTTGGGTTGTGGGTTCGATTCCCATACAAGATAAATATTTCTGTGATGAGCACGAATATTTGTTTTGTGTTTGACCGTTTCTGTATATATACTAATCTATATATATCTGTATATATAGATTCTCACCTGTTTGGTTACCATAGAACCAGCTCAGCGTGAGTTAGGATCCATCGGTCATGTGTCAGTTATTTCATGAAAATATTATTTGTTATTATTATCTTAAAAATTAAATCAATGCCTTACATGATGTACGATATTTAATATTTATAGTCTACGCCAACGATAAGAAACAGAGTATCCAAAAAATATATGAAAAATGAATAGGTAAGTCCGTTTGCAGAGACAAATAAATTCGCAGTCTAATTTCATACATACATTGATATAATACAATACAAACAAAGAATTTTATTTAAAAAGATTTATGTATAACTCATCCAGCGCTCAGGCGCGATAAATGTTTGTATTAGACTATCAAACATGTTTCGTTTCTGCCAGCGCCGCCGGCTTGTGAACGTTTTAATACTGATACATTTATTTACGAGTACATTCGATTGCAGCGCTTATTTATTTATTAAATTATTTATTCATAGATTATTTATTTATAGATTATTTATTTATAGATTATTTATTTATTGACAAGAATCAACAACGAACACAATGCAACTGACGGTTATTTCATTTGACACATTATCCGCCTTATTAAATACGGCCTTGACTGTCACGTTGGTCGAGTCGTTGGAAGCACGACTGCCGTTCGGGGGGTTCTGGGTTCAAATACAGGGGAGGGCACTATTGGATTTTTCTAATTTAGAATTTCTAGTAGTGACTTGGAGTCTGGATATGTGCCCGGTGTATATGGATGTGTGCCCGCAATAGACTCACCACCTATTCCATGGGACGTAAACGTAACTAGGAAACGTGGGAGTGTACTACACTCCTCTGGCTACCCCATCGGGGATTACAGGCGTGATGTTACGTTTGTATTTTATAATAAACAATAAAATTTGCAAAGTGTAAAACGAAACGTTTCAGAATACATTCTACGGTGAATATATTGCAAAATATTTTAATCTATACTACACAATTTTTTTACGAGCTAATTAAAAACATTAAAACCCATTGAAAACCCACGAATACATCGGTATAGTAAAGTGCATACCGATTGCCTCACAATACTCATATAAGTGACGTTTCCTGCGGCTTTAATTTCACACAACGTTCTCGTTGTTTTTGATTCGAATTCAATGAATATAAAATATAACACAAAATGGTAATAAACCATATTTATTATAAATACATAAATAATTGAACACCTAATTTTAATATTGTCGTTTTTAAAAGTACTGAGCAAACATCAAAACACAAGCGTGTGGTTACACACAAATGGATTATAATCCAATTTATCTATCCAGATAGCTATCCGCGCACGTTTCGTACATCTGGGGCCGAATAATACACACAGACGACTGGTCTGGCACGCTGGAGACGTCTTGTCACTTCTTATCTTTACACCCCCAGGGCCTTAAAATATTCGAAATAAACAACTGCTCAAATAAAGAAACCGCTTACTTTGTTCATGTCGTTTTCTTTATCTCTCTACAAGGACAATGAGATATTGTTTACATACATACATACATATGTACTCGTACGCACTGTAATAAGTTTTTTTGTCCGATTATTTGCTACCGTCTATATAATGTTCAATTGTATAGATAAAAACGTTCATATATAATATAGATATAAAAATATATATAGATATAAGGAGAATTTCTATAGCTTGAGATAAGTATATAAGTTTTTTGCCAATCTTCAGATGCACAATACTGCAAGCTTTAATGTTAGAAAATATATACATACATACGGACATAAATATTTATGTTACGTATGTTATTCATATTTTGTGAAATGTTAAAGTAATTTAGTAACGAAAAGTAACAGAATAAACAAACCTTAAGATAGATTAATATAACGCTTTTAATCCGAAATGAACAGAGTTCAGCACAATGTAATTAATTAAAGTTCTAATGGAACAAATTTAGGACCTAGGTTATTTGAAAAGTTGACACTGTGCCTGATGGAAACGGATACAAAAGGTTTGGCGGTTCGGGTCGCCGACTGACTAATCCCGGATTTATTCATTTCAATTTAATTAAATATTGAACTAATTTCGGATAAATTCCTTACAAAATTTATATGTGAACCCAGCCTTATTAAAACTTTTCTGTTTGCGCCTATAAATATAAAAAAAAAGTTTTTTAAAAGCCTACCACCTATCGTTTTGCATGTTTTAATATTTACCACGATTTCTTATAATTACTAAAGATTCATCAGTAGAAAACGTCTCTAGATATTAAATATAGCCTTAGCCTTAATGAAATAACGAATCAATAAACGAATGTTTGAATGAACGAGTGAATGGATAAATAAATTACGTTCTCGTGTGGGTATATTATAACACTGCACTTAAATTCCCATGTTCTCCGTATTGTGGAGAGATCGTTATTAATTCGGTATGATAACCAATATACATACGTAATCAGTCCCCAGGGTCTACGAGCTATGTACTTAGACGATAAATTATGTTAATGACGAAACATTTTGTCATTTACTTTGTTTTTATTTTATTTAAGACAATCATGTCAATTTTTATTGTAGTTTTAAAATCATATGACGAATTCAATATTATAATATATGATTAATTAAATTTTATATGATGAAATGAAGTGACATTTGCATGTCGTTAAAAAAACGTAGAAGTACTCGTGAACCGTTAACTGCTTTCAATAGACAAAATGTATATTTCGATATAATCGAATGGAGAGATCGCTGGCATGATCGCTAACCTACCGAAGAACATCAACTACCTCATGTCACACAGGTGACATTTATGTCTATTATGGTGTTATTACCATAGTCTTGAGACGAAGTCTCTCATTCAAATGATGGGCAAAGGCACTCCCTTTTGCCTTATGGTCGCCTTAATTGCGTCCATTTAGCGCAGTCTGAAATTGAGTTCTGAGACCCGCAGCCGACGCTGTTAGATCAGATGTGTAACCAACAACCCTTTTTTATTTATATATCTGGCAGAGCTTTATCTCGCCTTTCACTTCCTTGGATCTTGTAAAAACTATTGAGCCTGATAACGTCAAACCTACTACAAACTTTAATAAAAATAATATCAACACTACCAGTTCTAATAAATTAATACCTAAAAAAACAAAAATATTTTTATAAAATAAATTAACTTTAAATATACCGCGCAAAAGCTTTAAACGGTCTAAATTCGAGATATCGACTAATACATCATACCAATTTATATTTCTACAACGCAATCCTGTTGTGCAGTGATAGCCTAGTGGTTAAGAATTCAATCTCTCACCCCGGGGGTGCTGAGTTCAAATCTATGGCGCGCACCTTTTTACAAAAAGTGCGTTTTAAGTTTATATATCACTTGCTAACCGTGAAGGAAAACATCGTGAGGAAACTTGCACACCTTAGAATTTATAAAAAAAAAATCTGAGGTGTGTGAAGTCTGCCAACCCTCACTTGGCCAGCGTGGCAGACTATGGGCTTAACCCTCTCAATATGAGGGGAGACCCATATTCCAACAGTGGAATGACAAATGGGTCGATTATTTTTTATTATAATCCTATTCTATGTAATTAACAAGAACCAAATAATTAGAAATACTGTATCTGAATCTGTTACATATTGGAGTTAGGAAATGTTCACCGGCCGCCCAAATAACAAAATATGTCTGTAACGCCATAATTAGAGGGGGCTGCGGTGGTCGGCATCACTTCGCGTTCATGAATAATAATCGCGGTGGCGAGCTCGCCCAATTGTAATGCATGAGCATTGCTGATTTTCTGCCGCTGTGATTGCTGCTATGCCGTTCAGACAGAGCATGATTATTCGTACGCGCTAATCTACATAGGTCGGCTATTATGAGAAATTCTGTAAATTCTCAAAGGATGTACGGGGAAAATTGTTAATGAGCATAATTTTAATGAGACCTCCTATCTAAAATTGTTCTAATGATGCAGGCTTTTCCATTCTATATATAAGTACAAATCCGTACAGACAGGCGAAGTTCTTATTCGATTATTCGTCAATTGAATTTTACGTTAAAATTCGAACTTTAGGTGGAGATCTTATCCAACGCCGAAATCAGCAGTGTAATATGTATGACTCTATAAATGTAAGGCAAATCTCATGCGTGAATATCTGAAAAGCTCCGTTGCCACGGATTTGCTACCGAAATTTGGAAATTGCAGTCCTCTGCGGTCTGCACTCAAATTGCATATTCGGTAATAGAGTTTCTTGGCACGGATTCGATTATAATACGCTGTGGTGTTGCAGTCCGTGCCCAATTGGGATTGCAAAAGCAGCCAATAGAGTTTGCGTATCAAAAAAGCTATTATAGCGACCATATTGCATATTGCTTGTCGACCTTGTGTTTTTCAAGATGCGTGACGGTCTAGCTTAGTATATCTAAGGTTTATGTTACTTTAACGCAATCTTTGGATATTTAAGTACGCAAATTATAGACCAAATATGACTGAAAATCAAGAAGTAATATAATGATATCCGTGTTACAGTACATAACAAGCAGTATGTTACTTGGCCTCTCAACGCCGTAGTTGTTATTGGCCATTTGTACCAAATAACGTCAGTCCAATTTTTCAATTAAATCCTCCATTAACTATTTATGTTCATTTACGACTACCGGTTGGAGATATTTGTCGGAATTGACTGCAAATCGATTTCGCGTAACTGTATGTGTAATGATTATTGAAACCACCAGGTAGAACTTCACAAGTAGTTTTTATCCCATAGAAGTAACTAACTACTTCTAAATCCTTACATATTGGAAAACCACAGCTTTCCAGGCCTTTTCGTTAAAGGACGTTTGGAACGCGCAATATAAATATACTTCTATTTATCATTATTAAGATACTATTTTAATTTTACCATTGCAAACAAAGAAGTAGAGAAACTGGCTGGTACTTCTATATTTATATTTCACTCGCTTATAGCCGAAGCCAAGTATCTGGAACAAATTGAAAAGTGCTCGAAGTAATCGACCTCAATCGGATTTAAGGCCTGTTACGGGATAACCCTTCTTAACCTCGAGGACTTGGGTCAATGGAGAAAGTTATCAGCGTCTAGTGCGCCAATGTAAGACGAATTCAGGCCGTGATTAGTTGCTTCAAAATACCAAGTTTTTATTCCAAAAGTACTGGACTTCGCATTGATATGGTGATGTCACTTAACCGGTGATTTAGAGGCCTACGACACCGCTTAGTCAGAACTACGGGATATAAATCACTAAGTTTATTATCTATAGGTAAGCCCTTACGTACCTTACACTCTCACCCATCACGCGGTCGTAGATTGCAAGCAATTAGTAAAACCAAGCACCGCCAAACGCGACTAGAACTTTCATAGGTAAGCGCTAATGGCAAATTTCGACGACGTTTCCTCGCTTTGAAAGGCACACTAGTGTCCCAAATATAATTTAATAACAATTTCTAAATCACATCAAAGGTTTTATGGGCCGGTAAAAACATCCGATTAACCGGTTAGTTACTAAACCGTACCGTTTAGACTGAAATAGCGTAGTGAAGTATTCTCAAAGGCATAGGTGCGGGAGTAACGTATGTCTAGCAAGAGCACGTAAAATGGATTGCGACCAAGCTGTTTAAAAAAAATATAATATTGTAGTAGAATTACCAGTACGTCACTGGTAATTCAACAATACAATAAAACCTTACAAACGGAAATCTCATTTGCTTCGAATATTTGCCAGAGATACGCCGACAAAATCATCAGAGTTCTGTAACACTAATTACAAGGTGCCAATGCGGAGGTTTACTCGACACGTTTCTGGGACAAGATTTTCTCCTTTCAATATCCTGTCTCATTGCTAACGAGCAACCGTAGACAATAAATTAAATTATTGTTGTATATATGTGCACATTAAGTATCTCTGCCTCATCACTTATTAAGTGATAATTTTAGTTTGGATTTTCGGTCCGTAAC
>DWJK01005924.1:0-10822 GCA_018248815.1 Croniades pieria auraria | reverse complement strand
TATTAGGCTAGCTTGCTACATCATAGGCCACTTCGTTGCTTTCCATCAGGCAAGTCTGTGGCCAAAAGCTAGCCTATGGAATATAAAAAAAAAAAAAAAAAGATACAACATTTCCATCAATTCATTCATTCAATTCATTCTTTCAATCAAGTGGAAGACGGCAGAGAGTATACTTCCATAGTTTACTAATTTATCTTATAGGTCCAGATTCAGAGATACTACTGGAAAGTAGTTACAAAAGCTCAATAAAACTCGATATTTTTTATTTCATTTGATTCCATTTTTCCGTTATTTCATTTGATTTGATTCGATCTGTATATCCCATTCCGAACTTCAGAAAAAACCCAAAGCTGTTGTAAATTAAGATTATTATAGGTACATTAAGTCTTTATACAATAGAAGTCTTTTTCGCATTTTATCGACACTACTCACAATACCTGGACACGAGAAAGCTTTTTAGAGTTGGCCGGAGCCTCACAAAGACAGCTCTTGAAATGTATCCATCAACAAACGTAAAACAAATCTACTTTGGTCCAAAGCCGATTTACTTTAAATTGTTGCTTTTCATTAAACTAATTGGAAGTTATAAGCTCCTGGGACATTCTGTTGAAATTATGAAGTAATGACGTAAATAATACAAACGGGGATATTAAAGTCAAGTCGGTAATTTTTTTAAGAACTTTGTTTGGTGTCTAAAAATGATAAATAAAAACTAATTTCACGTGAAGTTTGTGAAGCATAGTCAGGGATATTTTTATTCGCTTAGTGTTTATGAAATTGATCTTAAAATATATACGTAGATTGCCTAATTGGTTAAGTGGTTGCAAGCGTGACTGCTGGTCGAGAGATCCTGGGTCCCAATCCGGGGTCGGGTACTATTGGATCATTCTAACATAGAATTTTGTAGTAGTGACTCGGAGTCTGGATCTGCGCTCGGTGTATGTATAGATTGACTACCTATTCTGTGGGACTTACACGTAACTGATGAAACGTGGGAGTGTACGACACTCCTCTACCTACCGCTTCGGGGATTACAGGCGTGATTTCATTTTTTTTGTTGTCTTTTTATTTAAAATTTCTAGTAATACTTCGGAGTTTGGATTTGTGCCTACAATCCAATAGGCTCACCACCACCATGCTGGGACGTAAACGTAACCGGTAGGAGCATGGGAGTGTACTAGACTTTTCTGTCTACCTCTTTTCAGATTACATGCATGACGTTACGTCTTACAATATACATAATATGCAAAATGATAGTGGAATTGTGACAGGACGAGGTCCTTGGTAGCTATTACTTTTTAATACGTAATTCTCAAACTTATTTTTCCACTTTCGTTACAATGTAACCAAAGTAAAGTGACACACACATAATAATTCATGACCCCTCCAACAGCCTTTTTCTAATGACCTCGACAGGGTTTCCTTGTCACAATGAGAGGGGAACCCTGTCCAACAATAGATCGATGACAGGATTGATGGTAATGATAATAATTACTAATTATTACCCGGGATTTTTGACAGCATTGACTATTTCCATGTAATCCTTACAAACTATTTCATATTTTTGCCAAAATAATTAATACGGGAAACCAGTTCTCTTTCTAGAAATTCAAACCGTCTCCAACACCAAATATACGTAAAGCCGATTTAGCGATTTTAATATGAAACGTAACAGGTAAACAGAATTTAAAATAGGGAATTATAATGTAGGATGTGCACAAAATTTTAACTTATTATTTCGCTGTCACATTAAATTATCCAAGTCACTTTCGTACACAAAGTATTCGGGCACATCATCATTATATTTACTGCACCTTTGACCTTGATTGTTCCATAACACTTTAAATCCGTCAAAATTGTCAGCGGCGAATTCCGGTGTGCGAAATGTATTTTGGGCAATTTATTCAAAGCAGGTCCTCGTAAATAACAAGCCACTTAAAGCGTCCGTGATGGAGCACGGTAAATCTTCACGACGAGTCGCGAAGAGTTTTTTTCACACCGACCATAATGATGTCGTAAATAACGTGTTATAATAAATTATGAATAAAGAAAATTGTTTTAATACACCCATGAGGTAATAATGCTTATTAGATCGTAGCACGCTATATGTTATTTGGTAAGGGAGGTTTAGATAAGAGTTCCACCTCACCACTATTTAATTACACAGACGGACGCCCTCCCCAATACTTAATCATTAGGGTTTACAAAGCGCTAAGAATTAAACTTAGAACTTAGCGTGTTACAGAATGTTAGCGAAGTCATGGACTTACGCATTATATTCATACAGTTTTACTGCGAATATTTTCCTTTAAATCATCTTTTTGTATTGTAACCGAAATATTGTTTTTCAAATAATATAACTTCCTTTCAAACCCCTAAATTTCAAGTGCGTGGCTGTTTTGAAAACAACAAAGCAAATGCTCATAAAGGACACGACAGATTTTTCGCGTGGGCATTATCCTTAAAGGGTTTATGCGGTGTACTGGTGCGGTATTTTAAATTTATTCATAAATGACAAAGCCCTAAACATTCATGAAAAGGGTTTTCGGTTTACGACAAATTTCACTCACTATGGAATATTTTGCTGGAAGCGCGCCATAGACATAATATCAGGTAGATGGGATGTGCGGGCTCGGTATACTTATGATGCTTGGAATATTCTCAAAAAATATACAATACGTCCAATTGCGAAGGTTGAAGTTATATAGGCAATAAATGTTTATTAATTAATAGCATTAAACGTCAAGGTAAACACTGACAGAGATTGAAGTACCTCCGAATGTTGTTTTGCAGATCTTGTCCTATATGGAAGGATCGAGTTAATGAAATTATCCGATTAATGTATCAGCGATTTGTTATCATTTAGCTATATAATAAGCAACCCGCGACTTCATCAGTTTTGAAAACATAAATTGACATAACTTCTTTATTTGTTAACCGATTTAAATGAAAAATCACTAAGTGTTAAGTGAAGCCCATCACAATGTAATCCTGAAAACTGCATTCATTACGGATAACCCGTTTCTGAGATTAGCGTGCACAAACATACATACATATGTACATACAGACATACAGCCAAACAGACAAAATGAAAAAACAATGTTTTGGGTTCACTTGCATATATAAAGGCACCCCATCGTAATTCTTAAATATATTTGCCATGTACAGACAGCCATCAGTTACAGTTTTATTATATGTATAGATAATGATGTAACGCCAGGAGCCGAAAACTTAAATAACGTGACGCATAGCGAGTGCACCTGCATCCATGTTGTTTAAAAATAGATTCTATTTTTATATCGATACGGAAAAACATAATTATGTATACTCTATAAAGATATACTAAAACTGTTACGTTTGATAACATTCAATTGGTTATAAAGATGATGGGAAGAAGAGCGTGAAAATAAATAAAACTTTCATGACACATTTTATGCTCCAGGCGTGCCATTTCTCCAGTACGGCATGATAAACTAACGACGTCTCTCCGAGATATCTGTTCTGTGGTTCAATCTACGTTTAATTTTGTCTGTATTTAAGGGGAAATATTTAAAGACCGTGGGAAATTCGAGAATTATTTCCATCTCAGATAGCGAGATTATAATCTATTAAATTGAAAGGGAAAAATAAAAATAGAATGTTTATTTGTATGTGCCAACCCTACCCTTTCATCGTGTTCGTGTATAATGAATTTGTCGCTCTGCGGTTAATTCGGCGCTGATGAACGAGCTAACTGACTGATTATAATAATTTTACGACTCCCTTGTAATTTATGAAAGCCACAACTGGGACAGTACAGGAAAAGGTTTCTTTGTGTGCACAAACAAATTTGTGGGTTAATAGAGAGTTGACAAAGTTTAAAATTGTCTGAAGTTTTTTTGAACGAGAAGGTTAAGGCTGTTCGTGAAAAAATTAACACTACCGGGATTGGAAGTGAAAATTAAGTGTAAACGATAATAAGCTGTGAAATGGGTTTTGCTTATATACTTTATTCGCGCTTGAATTAATTGTGTTATGGAATTGACCAACAGCCATTTCTTTCAGCATTAAATCGCGATTGTTATTTATGGAAATTACGATATAACTCACGAGAGATTTATCTGCATTTCGACACAAATTTATCAATACATTTGCGAACTGGATTTTAACTATATAATCATTTAGAACTGAGCCCCACAATGATGTACTGACCCTATCCATTGAGAATCATCTTACTACTGGTGTCTCCATAATCGTACAGAAAGAAAATTATTAATATTATAGTAATACTGAACAGAGCTTGAAGCTTGAAGCTTGAGCTGTATAGTGCCATACCTTGACTAATATCTCCAGAGCCTCCACATAGGACTTCTCGGTCTCGTACAGTTCCACCACCACGTGGGTCCTCGTATCCTGTAAAAGAAAATTTCTATTATATGACACGTATTAAAACATATAATAACAAACAACATATCGTACTAAAAATGTCAAATAGGTTTGATATTGTTAACGGGTGCCATACATCCACAAACAGTCACACACACATACAACTGATTCTAGAATAGATAATTTATCATTCAAATATTCAAATATCTGTCCGGAATTCGAACCCAATACACATTGCGCAGTAGACTGGTTTGATTACCAAAGCAACAAATGGACTGTCTGAAATATGATGTATTACTCAATAATTGGGCAGAGGAAAAATCAAAGCAAGTTTTAAAGTAAGATAACGTCAAACATTTATATATTATCATATTATGACAGATACTAAACATATGTGATTATAGTTCAAACAAATGGAATTGAAAATTCTTAATAAGTTCATTTAAGAGACGAACGTTAAGAAAGTTTATGCAAATCAAGGAAGACTGTGCACTTATAAAGATACAATTATTGTCCTATCATGAGGTTAATATCATAAACTATAAACGGAACTAAACGGAAGAAAATCTACTCAAAAGAGAGACTAATCTACCAGACGTAGCTGTCAAAAGTGTCTCTTTGACCTAACCACGATTCATCCAACTGGGCCAATAGCTTGTATGTGCCTATTATGGATAGTAGCGCACGAAATTTCACTCCAATTGTATTAAATACATCAATTGTTTGAAAGTATAACAGATAAACGTTTAGAGTTAGTCACATTTCTATAAGAATATGAGTAGAATGCCTTTTCAAAAATGCATGGGGCATTCGTTAGAACGGTATCCATTAAAATATGTATGAACAAATGGTGATGGGTCGATATTTCCCATCATGTATTGGTAGCTAACTTAACAACCCATGACCTATGACTATTTTACTATTAAATGTTTCGTGAGTGTTTATACACATGATTAAATATGTACCGGCTTAACTCACGTACGTTGTCTCTGTCGCGACCCCGCTGCAAGGGGCTGGAGCTCATGAGGAAGAACCTCGTACAGGTGCGAAACCAGTCGGGCCATCCCGGAAAACGTACGTGAGTTAAGCCGGTACATATTTAATCTCCTATGACTACACTGACTTTTAATACTATGTATGCTCTGTGTTCAGGGGTTTTAGAAATCCAGTAATTCTTCGCTGTCCACTGATTTTGTAATACTCATTTTACCAGTATCTTACAGAGAAGCGTATTAGTAGGACCTATTTGTATGCTGATACTGGCATATTCATGTTTGAAGAGTAGATACTGTTCCTTTCGAACTGTTTTGTCGAAGACAACGTCATACTTACAAGTCAATGAAATATGACCAGTGGTTCCGGACAGTGGGTTGGTTCAAATCAAATTTGATGTCCAAGAATACTGGGTAGTGGAACGGAAAGGATTAATGTTTTGCCTTCTCACAAAAATAACATTTCTTACATATTTGTTATGGAAGAAACTCCCGGGGTCAATTAACCTTTTAGACACACTCACACTTATCTCGTTTGCAATGAAACCGAAATTTGATTGGACTTCTATCGTAAAATACGATGTTTTTATGAGGATATGTACTCATAATGTCGGTGGTACTTTATGAGTTTTAAAATATCAATGCTACTTTACGATCCTATGTACTTATAATATTGATTTACTATACAAGCTGTGACTTGGTAAAATGTACTGGTAATTTTATCTTTCCTCGATTTGAACAAGTTTGGAGCTAACTCTTTCAAGATTCTCTAACGAGGATAGAGGGATATGGGTTGAAGATCGATCTTCCAAAAAAATATTTGTTAATTGTCCTGATTACTTTAAACGAAATATCGAATGTTGACACACTGTTCAAAGTACGAAAACTCTCGCTAACAGTTCTGACAAAGAATACCCAATGACGTTCGCTGTTGCTTCTCTCCCCTAATCGGCCAAAACTTTGAACAGCGTCAAAGCTACAAGTGCTGAGTTGATATATGTACTCGATTAGATATACTTTTGTCAGCGTTGTTACAGATAGTGACTACTTTTTACTGTTTTTGTGTATTGGCGGGCTGTTTAAAATTGAATTCGTGAGGATAAAGAGTGCAGTAAGCACTAAGAACGTAACATCACACCTGCAACCCCCAAAGTGGTAGGCAGAAGAGTGTAGTACACTCTCATGTGTCACCAATTACGTTTTCATTATGCAATGGCATAGGTGGTGAACCTATTGCCCTACACCAGACCCTGATTCAGAATCCGAGAACTACCAGAAATTTCTGCTAGAACATCTAGAAAAGTCCAATAGTATCCGGTTCGGGAATCAAAACTAGGATGTCTCGATTAGAACCCGCTTATAATCACTCGACTAAGAAGGTAGTCAAGCAGTTCTAGTCAAAATTCATCTGCGGCTAAAAGTGACTTAGAAATTTACACAGCTTTTGCATCCGTATTTACCTCGCTTAGAATCCAAAAGATCATGTCTGCCATTAATCGGACACCGACCATGGTGATTTATGACTGATGGAAAATCTAACTATTTCAAAATAGAATTGTGGTGATCCGTGACTCCTGGAAAACAATACGTTTTCAAAACCGGATTACACAATTCGCCTGTACTTTGCTTCTACACATTTCCTTTCAATTCGTATCATTTATTTCTGTTGACTTCCACTAAAACATTGTTAAATAATGCTAACGCCAGCAAACTGTCGCTTCCCAGTCGCTCGCAGTGCGCCTCCGTCATAATTGATGAGATATCGACCGCGTCGATAACGGACAATGTCTTAAATCACGATTATCACACGTGTTCCAGGCAAAGTGTCGGTAACTGTTTTGCGTTAGGTACTGAAATGTGGGTAATGAAATAGAATAGATATTTGAAATCTTTATTTTCTTAAATATTGTAAGCACATATGTACTTACAGCAAATAAGTAGGTACTGTTACTATACTACTATACTATAGTCTATACTATAGTCTATACTACTGTACTATAGTCTATACTACTATACCATACTACTATACTATACTACTATACTATACTACTATACTATACTACTATACTATACTACTATACTATACTACTATACTATACTATACTACTATACTATACTAGCATACTTAGCTGTAACATATCATGTGTATAATTAAAAAATGAAAATTCCACAAAATATTTGTTTATATAGAAATATATCCCCCCCGAGCAATTCAAAAATATAAGTTATTCGTACATTTATATTTACATACATATATGTACACGAAATCATACTTTATAATCCCTTAAAGTGTGGTATCTTTCGAAACAGTCACCAACATGTAAACTTGGCTTCCGAGTACATGAATCACAAAAATAGGTTGTCTCATGCCTTCCACCTCTCACTTTTCGGTTAGAGCATACTGCATAACCTTTCTTTTGTTCTCGATTTCTCGCAAAATATTCAATTTTCCATTTAGCCGCTTTTCCTTATCGGCGGAGGATG
Organism: Croniades pieria auraria; assembly: GCA_018248815.1. Lineage (NCBI taxonomy): Eukaryota > Metazoa > Arthropoda > Insecta > Lepidoptera > Hesperiidae > Croniades > Croniades pieria. The sequence goes on along the minus strand of DWJK01005924.1, from coordinate 2,981 downwards.
GTCTTCCAGGGTTTTGCCTTGCTTGTCTATAATTTCCTACGAGCTCATCCACTAACTGACGAATAAACTTCAAATGGGTTATTGCATGTTTATTTTCGCGTTTTTGGACTTCTTTATATAGTATATATGAATTTACGGAACATAGCAGGCCCCAAAAAATAATTATCTCCACCATTTTACTGACTTCCTCAAAAAACAGAGGGAAACAGAGTAAGAATCAGGCCGATCTAATCCTCCCATATTTTTATTGTAATTCACAATTACTGTCGATTTATTTACCATTTGTAAATTGCCTCCACGTAGTCTTCTAGACACAGGCTCTGTTCCTGAAACGTCCCGACTACTAAGCATAGTCACTACCCGTTTGTCTTCCCAGGCCAACAACTATAAGTTCTCACTTCTACACGCAAAGGTTTTGTCTACAGCGAAAGTAAAGGAGGCTAAGAAGAATAAGAATGGAGCGGTATACTTTTCACGTTGTGTCCGCCACTTGCGTAGCAGCCCAGTACGATAGGTTTCGACCACTGATATATTAAACACGGCCTCCAATGTTTGGAAGAAAATTGTTTATTCAACATTACGCTACTCCAATCTATCCATGTCGGGGCGAAGAAAGAATACGTACCCTGACCCCATGCCGGGCGACTAAACCCGGCGCTCGGTGGTAAGGTCCTTATATTCTTAAGGGACCTGCCTGACTGGCAACCACCCTAAGGCCGAAATCGACTGCCAAACGACTTACGGTCGTGTTCCGCTTGTGCACCTGAGAGCCAGAAAATGCCGCCATTCCACCTTTCCAATCCCCTTTTTGACAATTCTATTACGTGACCCGGGTCCGGCTTGATTTTAAAGTCACCATCGCTGTTTCCGGGGCGTGGTATATTGGCGCGGGGGCCAGGCAGACCCGGTGAAACGGGTGACCGCTGGCCGCCCGCTAATCAGTGGGGAACCCGTATCCAGGTATCGCTATTAACCTCTGGCCTGGGAGGCTATCCCGCCAACCGGCGAAAAATCCTGTTGCATGGTTGCCGTGCCGGGGTGGTACTCGGTAGCCGTGCACAGGGGGGACCGGGGATCCTTCTGTCCCCCGTGCCATCAACCCAGATAACCTCGATCAGAATGGTGTGCCGAAATCCACGCCTTGACTTGGGTAACTTGGTAAATAGAATGTCAAAATTCCTTCTTATTCCCTTTAACGCGTTTTTTCAATGGGCAAAGGTAAAAAGAGCAAGATTTTCTCAGCGGCTATCCTTACCACATTATATGTCGACTCAACCTCCTTGAGTATAACCCTAAGTAGACACAAGTTTGCGTGTTTTCAACTAAAAAAAACCCATTTGTCAGGGCATCTAAGTTCCAAGGAACCACACTTACTATTGGGGACAGTATCGGAATCCTGGGAGTTGACATATCGAATACTGTGCAGTACAGGAGTCATCTGGAGGGCAAAGCCAAATTAGCTACCAAAAAGCTGGGCGTCCTAAACAGGACGAGACGGTATTTTAATGCGGGACAACTGCTGATGTTGTATAAAGCCCAAGTAAGGGCCCAATTGGAGTACTGTTCTCACCCCTGGGCCGGGGCACCGCAATATCAACTCACTCCATTTGATTCCGTTCAAAAGCGCGCAATTCGAATTGTCAACGACCCAAGGATTACCGAAAGGCTAGAACACTTAAGCCTGCGAAGGAACTTGGGCTCCCTTTGCGTGTTCTACCGGCTCTACAATGGTGAATGCTCCGAAGAACTATTCGACCTGGTGCCCGTGTCACCCTTCCTCCATCGCAGCACTCGCCGAAGATTGAGGTTTCATCAGCATCAACTGGACTTGTGGCGGTCCTCCACAGTTCGGTTTTCACGATCCTTTTTGCCGCGCACCTGCAAAATGTGGAATGAGCTTCCATCCGAGCTTTTCCCGGAGCATTATGACATGGGGTTCTTCAAGAAAAGTGCAAAGAGAGCTCTCCTTGAAAGCCGGCAAAGCATTGGCCACTCTTCAGGTGCTCCAAGTGTCCATAAGCGACGGTAACCACTTACCAGCAGGTGGTCCGTCTGCCTATTTGCTAGGCTAAATTAAAAAAAAAATCTAGGGTTTCGAGGTTTGTTCAGAATATTTTCTTCTAGCGTAAGATTAAAATAAGAAAGTAAAATTTAATTTTAAAAACCTATTTTTTTAAAGTTTAAGGTCCAAGTTAGTATTAAAACCATATACAATTCTATAACCTTCTGTATGGAGCGCGAAGTCTGCCAACACGCATTGGACCAGCGTCATCACCCTCTTCAGTTAACTCTTTGCATTCTTTGAATGTGACCCCTATGAGACAGCGCAACGATAAAATAGGTAATTATAGAACTTCTAGCTGTTGTGAAGACATTGAAGCATTTCAGAAAGTACCTGGTGGGACAGTTCTTTACACTTCGTACGGATCACGCCGCTCTGAAATAGCTACTACAGTTTAAAGATCCTGAAGGTCAAGTGGCGCGATGGATAGAACAGTTACAAGAATACAGTCCCACAGTTATTCATCGCGGTGGGAAATCACATGAAAACGCCTTGTCACAGACACCTTGCTTGAAGGGCTGCAAGCACTGCTCAAAACTAGAGGACAAAGCTGGTGTGATTCGAGTTGTGCGGACTACATCCATAATTGAAGAAGACCGGTTCCGGGAAGCCCAGAATACAGACAAGGACCTATGGCCGTTAATCGACTGGGCAAAACGTGGTACCGAAAAACCTAACTGACATGACGTGTTTCCATTTGCGACAGTTACGAAAGCGTATTGGGCCCAGTGGGAAAGTTTGATTTTGAATAACGATCTGCTTTACCGGAAGTGGGAAAAACCTTCCGGAAAGAATATTCAGCTGCAATAGATAGTGCCTAGGATGTTGATTAAAGACATTCTAGGGGAAATTCACGACAGAGTGTCTGGAAGACATGTCAGAGTTGGGCGGACATTTCTGAAAGTAAGCGAACGGTATT
>DWJK01005923.1:0-10824 GCA_018248815.1 Croniades pieria auraria | reverse complement strand
GCGGCGCGCGGCCGGCGCGTGCAGCAGCGCGGCGGCGCGCGCGAAGGGGCCGCGCCCGCCCGCGCCGCGCGCCGCGCGCCAGCGGTGCGCCGCCGCCGCCAGCGCGCGCTCCGCGCCCGCCGCCGCCGGCACCTCGCGGCCGCCCGGGTTGCCCCACTCGTACTCCTCCTCCTGACGACGGACCGCATCGTCACTCGACCCGACCGTGAAGGAGCCGAACTGACGAGCGAATGCACTTACCGTAGAAGTTGACCGATAATGTCAATATTAGCTAAGTGACGAGACTGCTATTATATGAGTACCGAGTATTACGAAAGATACATGTATCGCCAGCTACAAGTACACGTGATGAGATCGACAGCCGAGTGTGCGCTATCTATACTACTCGCTTGTAAAAATAGCGACGCACTTCTCGAGCCGCATACGATTGACATATGAAGGATTTCGTCGCCCACTACAACGAACAAGTGTTCTACATATGTATATATGTAGTTGCTAGCGCTGTAACCAAGACTTTATTTAAACAAAGCCACGACATAAACACAAACTGTACATTAAAGTTGACGTTATTATAGATGTCGCCAGTTTATACTTTTACATTCCTATACAAGCTTTCGTATAAAAATATTTAAGACTAGAAACCGGAAGAAAGGTGCCCGCGGCGCGACTTCTTATAATATAAGAAGGGTGTAGGATCCACTTTCCAGCAGCAATGGACCCCAACATTTTCTCACTCCTCCCCGGCGCCGAGCACAAGAGATGAGTCGCGTCCATATCAAACTCCGCCCCTTCGCTAACCACGCCCCCTAGGTAGTGGATCATTTCGATTATTTCCTCCCGATTCTGTTGAAATAGACAGTATTTTTTTATTTTTTACATAAAATAGAATTCTTGCATACAAAATTAAAAGATTTATAATATTGTTTAGATTTTTTTTTCATCCGTAGTTTGCGTTCCCCACAAATAATAATACCAATAATAATACTCACGTCGACATTAGATGACAACATAAACTTCTTCACATGATGGTCTTCCCATCCGACTGTGTTCGGCTGCGAGTGCTGTGCGGCCGGCTCCGATTCTGGTTCCGGTTCTGGGGCTGAAATAACGGCGTAGATGTTGGCTACGATGGTATTCATTTTTTAAAGAATCGCTAGAAGTTTCGATGCGGATACCATTTGCAAATATTTTATTAACTTTAGATTATTATCGATAAATATCGAGGGCATCTCTCGTAGCAACTTCAGAGCTTCCTAAAGATGCTTAACTCGAACCTGCGAATACAATCATTCGCGTCGCTAGGCGTCATATAATAAGCATCAAGCGGCCGCCAGTAATTCAGAAACTTCCTAAACACGGTGAGCGTCCGGACACGGCGTCCGACGGCAGGGAAGGTTTACGTACGGAGCGGCGGGGCGGGGCGCGGGGTGGAGTCGCGGCGGCGGCGCTGCGCGCCCAGCACGTCGCTGAGGCGCTGCAGCTGCGCGTCCACGGCGGCGGGCAGCGCGCTCGCGTTCGAGCCGCTGAAGGCGCTGCGAGAGTTTGTGTCCTCCGCTATATCTCTACACCGCGGCGTTCTCTGTTCATTGAAGTATTCTTATTTAGCATTATAAGTATAATGGCCAGTAAATACTCAGCGTGTATGTATGTATAGACGTAGTGTACCGTGCATGCTACACGTCTAGCGATAAATCCTATCCGATCTGGGTACAGTCATTATATCTAATAAGAGTTCTGAATAACAATTTGTGTGTGAATATTGTTTGTTACGAAAATCAGCGTTTAACATAACGTAAAGAAATCAGTAGTGTGGTAGCTTGACCACAGCTAGCTAAACCGTGTAAAGGTTCTAAGTCAAGAAAAGTTCATGGAATTAATTTAGCATTGTAAAATAAATATTATATACCTGATCTTCTGACATTTTGATTTTTTTCGCTGGCGGTGTATCCACTTGCTCCTGCAACATAAGGAATCAGTCCCCTCCATGCGAACTTAATTTTTCATATTTATGTACAAAGCAATTGATTATTACTATAATTTTTTTCAGTCCGGTAAACAGCGAGAGGTCATATCGACAGTTTTGTATTGACACTGCAAACCATATTTTATATGTCTAATATCAAGTAAGACCTCAAGATTTATGTCATTCAGTGTCCTTTGAAATAAATCATAAAAACATTGTTTGTCATTGTTATATATGTAAGTAACTAGATACGTACCTGTAGTTGTAACTTCCGAGGAGCCACTGGATGCTCAGCCGGAGGTGTGGTGGTGGATTCGTCATTGTTGAACCGCGCCAAGAAGCGGTTCCGGATTTCTGATAGAGGCTGCGAAATAAAACTACTCTATTATACTTTTAAAAGTGGAAAATCAGTTTTGTGAGCGTTATAGAATAAAGTTCTATTGCGGGAAGCGTATAATACATTTTAATAGATATTCTAGGGCAAATTATAATGTAAAAAGTTCGTATGTGAAGTAAGCCACCAACGGACACAATTTTAAAGATTTTGTAGGTGGTTCGATAATGTACTGTAATTGTATCGTTTCCATTTGGGTAACATTTGCGTTATTTAATATACATACATGTATGACTGATATTGATAAACAGGAGGGTCGTAATTAACCGTTCTCGGGAACTCATCGGCTAACTCCGCGGTAACAAAGCGGAAGCAGAAAAAACGGGGAGAGTATTATATGACATAGTAAGCAGAGAGCAGTCGAGGAACAGGTTCGTCAGGAGGGGAATAATAATAATCTTCATTCACGAAATATGCTTCGCACGGAGGTATTAATAACATTCGTAGCATACAGTGTTCACGTTTTCTATTAATGGGAAGCGAAGAATCATTCGGTAATTTAATCGGTTCAATCTCAATTCCTATTAATTACAATATTAATAATTTTATCATAGTAACATCAACGTTACAATACCGTCAATATAAATCATTCCGGTATAACACTGTGAAACAATGATTGCATCGCGAGAGGGAGAGCGGCGGTACCGTGTGCGCGGCGGGCGGCGGCGCGCGCGGCGGCAGCGCGGCCAGCAGCGCGCGCAGGCGGCGGCGCGCGCCGGCCGACAGCCGCGCGCCGCGCAGCGCGCAGTGCGGCGAGTCGCCGCGCGGCTCGACTGGCACATTTCCCATTTGAACGTTAGGTACGTCGGCACCGAGCCGCCCGTTGCCACGTGTGCACGCAATGATTCCTCGTAACCGAGATTGCAGTTAAACGAAATCTATGCTTCGTTTTCAGTTATGCGAGCGACACCACTGAACGTGACCGTTTAATATTGACACCGTCATCGTCGTCGTCTCCTTTCGGTAGTCCACTGCTAGACGCGTGTCTCTTCTCTAAACGAGAGGAACCGAATACGGATTGGTAGGCTATAATAATTAATAGTTGGTCAAGTTGCGTGTTATGCTTTGAACTACCCTCACTGATAACTTTATATCAGATGAACTTTTAAGCTACGTCCGTGTCGGTTTATTAACCTTGTTACGCCTGCATATTTAAAAAACAAACAAGTGAGCATTGACAATGAATTAAACTCACACGGATCGATAGGAGTCCGTATGGGATCCGACGGCATCTCCCCCCTTCTCACCGCTTGCAATCTCCTCCGTGTCGTAGGACTGAGGCCCGCTAGGTTCGGAGTCGACAGTGCATCATCCAACGGCGGAGTTTTAACTGCTTCACCTTAAAATCACAAAACAAGACTATAAACCACATATCACCAGAAATCTTTCCAGCAGTATAAAGGATACTTAATAATTATTTTGTTAAAATCAAAATTTTAATTTGCAATACAATAGAAATACAATATAGATAAATAATTTTTACCCAACAAGGTATACAAAATTTATATACAGAATTAGATTAAAATTATAAAATGTTAATAATCGATGACAATTAATAATTTTCTTTTTACGTTATAAATTCAAATTCATTTATTGTGGAAAGTGGGGTTATGGTAACTTTTCCTATTCTGCTAATACAGCTTACAATAGCGCACAATTATTACCATTTACCAACCTATTCTCGTCACTGGCTCACGTCAACTTACAATACAATACCACAAAACAATACAATTCCAGCTACCACAATACAATACAATACCAGCTCATAAAGGTTACCTTGTCTGTCATCATCCTTCATCTCTTGCAAGCGCAACGGCGACTCCTGCGAGTCGCAGCCGAGGAGCCCCTGACGCGCCATTGCGATGTACCGCGACGCCGGTGACATGTCCTCGTCTAAAATCGTTTATATAATACTAAAACCTCAAACCTTACCAGGACAAAAACAACACCTATGCAATAGAATACCAGAGGATCTTTCTAGAAGTTTCGATATATGAAATTAATAAAATGTTCAAAACCGAAATTAAATCTATTGTAATATGAAATAACTATTATATTTTATATCGTTAAACTATAATATAATTTGTGTTAATCTAGTTGCTTCTATTTATCACAACTATTGCTAATATTGTTTAATTGTTTAAATAATTACAATTGTTTAAATAATGACTACCTCGTTGGTCGAGTGGTTGCGTGCGTGACTGCCGATCGGGAGGTCCTGGGTTCAAATCCCGGGTCGGGTACTATTGTATTTTTGTCATTTAAAATTTCTTTTATTGACTCGGAGTGTGGTCTGTGCCCGGGGCAATAGGCACACCACCTATTCCATGAGACGTAAACGTAACTTGTGAAACGTGGGAGTGTACTACTACGCTCCTCTGCCTACCCCTTCGGGGATTACAGGCGTGGAGTTACTTTTTGTTTAAATAATTAATGACTGATCCGTTTATTTTCAATGCTAAAAGATTATTTAAACACCAATGCAGTTATATTTCACATCGTAGTTCGTACCTGTAACTGAATTGATACTTACCTTATTCTTATGTGCATGGTTTGTTTCATTGTGTATATTAGTGTGCTGTTTGTTAATCAAACGTAAAATTTAAACTAAATAAATGAACTAAAGTTACAAACCGGGGGTGCCCCGGCGGCGCGGCGTGTACCCGCAGCCGCGCGGTCTCGCCGCGTTCTCCTTGTCCTTCTCTTGCACATTCTCATTTGCGTTCCCTTCATCTGCCGCTTCCACATCCACCGGCTCAGCAGGAGGCGGTTCTTGTGCCGGCTCCGGATCCGAATAAATCGGTTCGGGGGATGGAGGTGCTGGATAAAAAATATCTGGTAAATTGTACTGTCATAACCGGTGACACAATGGATTCTTATAGCTTAATATTCTTGGAACAAAATTTTTTTCGAGCGTTTATTTGAAGTCAAATTTCTTCATTTTACATTTCATACTTTTCTGTTACATATTTCATTCGCTGAGTCATGCTCTGACCATGGAAATTACAAAAGATATGAAGACTGTATACTGCAATTAAAATGTTACATCCGTTAAAATAATATTATATATTGCAGGTATATCCATCTTTTTTGTTTTTTTCGCGAAAAACTCATCTGTGTGTGTCTAGCATTTTGTCTCGATTTATTAGACCTTCCGTATACTTGTATATCCTGTAAGATGGCCTATACTACTGACCTTTGGTATCACCCACTAAGTGTTCCGTCTCGCTGACCCGCACGCCGGTTCTGCAACACTCCAGCAACCAGGAGGCTCTGACGGCCGGCAGCCCCCACTTGAGCGCTCCGAAGTACTTGTCTCCGGCCGGCGTCGGGCAAATCAGGTGTGTAGACGCGAGAGCGTTCGCCGTGTTGCGGCGGCAGAAGCGTAGCTGCGTGCTGTTGGAAATTTGTTATTGTTGATATAAAAGCTAAAAAACTCTCCCACTAATCGACTAAAAAGTAATAGTAAAAGCACCGTTGTAATAAATACATACATATGACATAGTAGCAAAAAATTTTGCGAGCCCCATTTCTGGCATTATTTACCCTGAGTTCTATTACATCTAACGCTTGGACCTACAAAACCGCTTTCAAAACGATAATTAAATAAATACATTTAGAGTAATGAAACCTTGAAAAATCTACCAAACTGTACTTAAAAAGCCTTCTAGCAAATTACACTTACGTAGCCCCCAGAAGTTTCGCCAGTTCGTCGAGAAAAGCCCTCTCAACTCCACTGTACGTGCTTAAGCTGGCCACAACCCCGTGGAGCGGTCCAGGTCCATCCCACTGAGGTAACTTCACGGGTCGGTGGTAGTATTGAATGGGCAGCAACTCTTGTTGGGAGAGGCAATCTTTCTGAAATATTATTAATGTTTACTTCACCAAGAATATATGACAAGCCTGTAAAAATATTGGACTCTCATTATAAAATGAAAAGGTTACATTAAACCGAATATGATGTAAAAGAAGTTGTAGCAATAGTCACGTGGCGCCATCTACTTAAATGAATATTTAAGGTTCAGGCAAGTGCTAGAGAAATTGTACAGCACTTTAACACTTTGATCCTATGCCATGGTAGATGTTATAGGATCTTTATATATTACTAGAAATGGATGGTACATGTCAGCTACCAATCATTATATTCATCAAATCACATTGGAGCATCATGGCGGAATTGGTGATGGCGGGAGTTATGTACCGGGGTATTTGAAGTGAGTCTAAGATCTCCAGCCGTTCGAGAGATGCCCGAAGCAGTAATGTCTTACGTTATGCGTTAAAGTAAAGGGCCTGGTTAACTTAGCTTACTTCGGGCTACGAAAAACCAAATTCGGACACATTATGATAAAATGTATACCAACATTACCACGTTAGTTTATTTGGGATAACTCGAGTACTTTCGTACCTACCAGATATCCAGAAACTAATACTCATGTATCAAACTAGGACATATTTAATCACGTACATAAATAGTTAAGGAGCAAAAGAAGCACTAGTCGAGTGTACTCACGATCCAAAAGACGGTGACGGGCTCGAGGCCGCGCTGCAGCAGCGGCGCGGCGTCCCAGTCCAGCGGCACGAGCGCGTGGCGGGCGGCCGCGCGCGGCGCCACCAGCGCGCCGCCCGCCGCCGCCAGCTCCGCGCCCACCTCGCACACCGCCTCCTCGTCCAGACCCACCACCTCCATTTTTATACCTTCAACATACATTGGAAACGTAACTACATCGCATCACACTTGTTTTCCCCGAAACGGTGGCCAGAGAAGTGTACTACACTTCCACGATTCATCAATCACGTTTCGTATCTCACCAAGGAATAGAGAGCGGACCTATTACCATAAACCAGGCACACATCCAGACTTTGTACTCCTACTGGGAATTATTGGGAAAGTTAGAAGAAAACTGTGCTTAACGTCTTCCTGCAACCGCTCTTACTTATAATTAAAAATTTAATTACTTTATAATCCTATCTATTCTTCCATATCACGTTTCACACACCACACTTTCAGTAGTTTTACTTAGCATAAAACATGTATAAAAATGTTATTATTATATTTCACGAAAGACTATTTTAGCGTCATCAATCTTCATAGCGTCATCCAATCCATCACATCTGTATATCATTCACTACTGATGCATGAAAAGTAGCATGTGTAGACAGTTCTGTAGTTTTTAACAAGACATCAATACCTGCAAATATTTGCTCGATCTCCTCCGTTGGGTCCTCCTCGTCCAAGTCCTCGGTGAGGTCCGGTTGAACGGCCGGTTCAGGCTGTGGTTCCGGCGTTTTTTCTCTCGGCTCTATTTGTACAGATGAAAATAGACCTTGTGTATACCAATAATTACATACGTCTTTAGTCAAGGAGTATGTTTTAATTTATCTTCTAACTGAGCTACAATAATTCGGAGTCTAAATATACATTAAAACTGCACAAAAATCATAGTGATTTGTCAGTGTATTCAATATATCCCAGATTTGATTATGCAAAAATCACGGCACTATTCTGGTGCACTTTGCAGGTAGATAACATAATTCCTGAGTTAAATCTATAGCAAAGAAATGTTATTGAAATCCCAAGGAAGTTTCCGCATTAATCCCATAGAAATCCCTCTGAGAAATGATACTTTAAGGCTCTGTATGATTAGGGTTCAGACAACCGTGCGTGAAGTACAAATCCACTATTATCGACTAACGGCTCAAATAGTGATTAACGATCTCGTCGTGCGCGGGCGGCTCGGGCGCTGCGGGCGGCGGCAGGTGGAGCGGCGCGCGCCGCAGCAGCTGCAGGTTGCGCTTGCTCATGGGGGACGCGGGCTCCATGCGCGGCTTGCGATCTGCCTTCACTGGCGTGTTCGGCCTCGTTTCTATCACAAACTGCATGGAAACACTCGATTGTCATTTATTTGCATTATTATTTCTTATTGTTTGACCACCTTGCAAATTGTAAATGGATTGCTAACATCTAATGGACACTTTTACGAAAAGTTAGTTTTTACGGATATATAAAATCTACACAAAACCTGCTTTAGTTATGTACCTAACTTTTCCGTTTTGGATATCAAAGTGCACAAATTAATAATTCGTAAGTGACACGTAAAAAATCGCTTGCAACTCGCAATCCTGTCAGTATTTCTTCACATCATCGACTAATTTCAGTCCATAGCTAGGCGTAATTTTCCTTTGAGGTATTCACATCCATAATCCCCACGCTGGACATGTGGCTAGATGTTTGCAGAGCACAGCTTTTTGCACCGCCTGTGCTGCTGCCCATAAGCGGTCAAAGCTTATAGGTATGTCTAGGTAGCCTGCACTATACCGCGACCAGGTGTTGCCAGAACCTCGTCTGTCGTATATCAGGGTGCACCAGTCCAACTCAATATTGAGATAGCGACGTATGCAATATACACTCCAACAGAAGATGAGCACTACATGCTGTATTGAAAGCGCTTACATTCGTTAAACATGAGGGGGCTCAATGCTCATAAACGTTTCATATCTGGTAACCGATCTAGTAGTTAAAATAACAATGGATATAAACAATCTGAAACGAGCGCACCTCGGCCTCGTCGAGCGCGCGGCCGGCGGCGGCGCTGCGCACGAGCCACAGCGGCGACAGCACGGGCAGCGCGGGCGCCGCGCGCCGCGCCGCCGCCGCCGCCGCGCGCGACGCCGCCACCGCGTGCGTCACGCGCTCGTGCGGGCCCTCGTAGCGGATGCCGCCGCCGCGCGACACCAGCGAGTAGGCGCGCTCCCGTGCCGCGCCCTCCACGCCCGTCACCCAAATCTGTCATCGACGACGTGATCATTGTCGCATGTCCAAACTTGTAACGCCTCTTTACGTCCTTTAACGTTCTTTTTACAAGCCTTTATAATGTACAATAAATTGAATGTAATCCACAGAGCAATGGTCATAATTTACTCACTCTCGATTTGTCACAGTGGCGGAGCGAAAATTCCCTTTGAATTATACCTAGTCACTAATCATAGATTGTTTTACTTAAATCCTAAGGCCTTAACCACAGCCTTCGGAGATCTGTTACGGGGCATACATACGTTTCCGCTAGTCCTAAGGTCGCACGGGACTCCTTATTGCAGCGATTTCCTGCAATGCCCTTTGAATCAGCGATATGCCTATTTGCGCCTATAAGAAACTATCACATCAATGTACATAACTCACACAAAACCCATCGAAGATAGGTCCGGCTCGCTTCAACAAACTCATATCGAACTTCTCCAATTCGGACACTATCTCCTTCTCCATGGCGGACTCCTCACTGCTGCCCTTGGGCTCGTGGGGTAGTTTCATTTTTGCAGATGCGGTGGATATATCCACTGACCTAGTCTCATCTACGAAGTTGCTCGGCGGTTTCAAGTTTGTTATACGGGAGAAGTTTAAACCTAAAATAAAATATAATTTAATGCCACAAAAGGTACATCACGACGAGGTCCATTGCAATTTGCAAACAAGAAATATTATCACTTGTTATAAAAGTGTATTTGAAGCTAAGCAAAAGTTAGTACTTGATTGAGCGACTACTAGTAAACAAAAAATTAACGAACGTTTGCTCCGCCTTGCTATATTTAAACGTTATTGAAATTAAATTCATCCAAAATTACATAAATTAAACAATTTAAGATGTTAAAATTGCATTGAAAACAACACCAGAAACGATATTGCAAAATATAGTTACTATAAAGCCCACTTTTAAAAATACTATATGAACTCACTAATACAAAACACTGTTAAGCTAACGCGCTTAATGTTAGAACAAAGATAGTAAGGGAAAAACTAACTCATGTCGGGCACGCGGTGTTCGGCCAGCGGCGAGGAGGTGGAGGCCCCGGCGACACGGTAGCGCGCGAGTGGCAGCGCGTGCCCACATGCTGCGGATTCGATAACCCACGAGGGCAACAAGCACGCCTTACCATATTCCAACGCCGCTTTATATTTCTCGCTACCCACACCTTCCCTAAGACAACAACAAACATACAATGTTATTATTCAATTTTATCTTAAATTTAATTGTAATATTATTTAAAAAAAATTATGATTTGCTTCTTATCCTTGCATATAATTGTGCTGTCACCGAGCAGGGATTTACTTTTGCAAATAACCATTTAATTTACTTTTCATAGAACAATGTATGTTGGCAACTAAATAAATAAATACTTGTCAATAACTCATATTTCTACAGAATTAAGGTGAACTTCTAATAATAATAATGTTATAAAGAAAGATTTTACATCGTTATATCCTTGACAGGTCGTCACAAAAATTTTCAATCTCTGATCATCAACAGCATTACCCATACCCACAAACAAAGTAATAGTGTGAAGTCTGCAAACCGGCACTTGACCAGCGCGGCAGACTATAGCCTTACTTAACCATCTCATTATGAGAGGAGACCCATATTCCAACAGTGGAATGATGAAAAGGGTCAAATATTATTATTTATATTATTTGGTA
>DWJK01005922.1:0-10825 GCA_018248815.1 Croniades pieria auraria | reverse complement strand
TTTAAACTTAAAACGCACATTTTTAAGAGGTGCGCGCTAGGATTTGAACCCGGTCTCCCGGAGTGAGAGGTCGAAATAGCAATATTTTTCTAGACACATATAGGTACATGCTTTGTTAATTCTGCAGTATATGTATTTATGACCAATCTAATACTAATATTGCGACGACGTTTTAACTTGAAAGCATGTATTAATTATGCTTAATTCGAAATGTGTAATAAATTAAGATTTATTGAGGCTTAACTTAACAGCTGTTCAATCAATTTTAAGCTTAAATACTGTTCGGTTCAGTTATCGAATTGCTAGCTGATGATCATGATCATTAAATTGTTTGATAAGAAGATATAAACGTATGATAATGAATGTAAATTTTATTATAGGCATGAATAATCTACAAGGGAAATTCGGAACAAGTCTCATGTATGAAAGGAATGTTAAATAAATATATATTTACATTACATAACATCACTCCTGTAAGCCCCGAAAAGATATGCAGAGGAATGTTGTATATTTCCACGATTCATCAGCCGTATTATACGACCCATGGAAAACAGGTGAATCTATTACCGTTTACCGTTCACAAAAACCAAACTCCCAGCTACGGTTCAAAATTTTAAGTAAAAAAAACGCGAAACTCAAGAACCCAGGACCTCGTGATCAGCAGCCGCGCTAGCAACTACTCGACCATCGAGGCAGTTAATGAAATTTCCAGCTGATTTTGCAATGTAAATACTGTGACTTTGTAACAAGTTAAATTCCTATCGCATACACGAAACGCTGGTCTACTGGTAAGCAATTTAAACTATATTTATGTATAGAGAAATTTGACGTGTCGAGCGCACTCTCCGCGCCACAACTCGCGAGCGCCCGCACGCATATCAATCCAGGCATTATAATTTCATAATGCACGCTTGTCAACGTAAATAATACGCAAAATTTATGTTACGAGGTTCTCACCGTTCGACTGCGCCACCATGAATGCATAATAAGTCGTCATTAAGTTTAAAACGAACACTCATATTCATTTGAGGACGTGGATATAAATTCAATCAAACCATTTGCGCTCAGCGACATTCGTGGCGATGTTTGTGACGCCATACATCAGAGGCACGCAGGGAACAGTCGCCTCTACATAGATACATTTCTGTTTATAACAGCGAACATGAGTTTTATAAATCACTTGCTTAATTTTGTCGTATCCAGTACCACGTACACACGATAACATGTTGGTAAGTAATCGCCACTTACACCATTTTAGCGTGAGCGTGTTTTGGTTTCATAAATCAATCGTCGGATGTTTTTTTTTTTGTAGAGCTTTGTGGTAAGAAGGAGATCTTCAATTTGTTAAGATAAAAAGGAGATCTTCAATTGGACGTTAATCGTTAGAAATAAGCAATGCTACTGAATAAAAATTAGAAGAGGGGCAAGTTTGTACTGACAGTGTTGTTTGGCTTTATGTGCTCTCTGCGCACCCCGTGAGCGACATGGTGCGAGATAACAACAGTAATGATTATTTTCATTATGCTTCACGGCACATAATAAAGTAAAACATTCACCTCTAAGATTATAAAATGACTTGTAGTTTTGAACCGGAATTAAACAAATATTTGTAAATATACGCAAGGAGACAATTTTTTGTTGAATTTATTAAAAAACATATCTATCAGTGATCCAAAAATTTTGTTCCTAAACACACGTATACTTACTTCAATAAAGATATAGAATTTCATGACTTTATCATGTATAGATACATCTTGCCTATTTTATAACTGACATTCACATACAAAAGTTATTAAAGATATATATATATATATATATCTTTTAAACCATAGAACTATATTGGTACATAAAACATTTTTAGAAAAACTGATTAAAAGAAAGAAAATCCTGCTAATACCTCCCCTTATTTCGCAAGGAAAAACGTGGGAGTCCCTCTTAATAACAGCGAATATTATAACTACGGAACCATTAGCAAAGGAAATAGCGTAATGATTAGATGTGTTTATTGTCCTTCATCATTAGCTCTATATTACTGCGCATAATTGCACGGAATGGTAAAATTATTTTACCATTCCGTAGTTGCAGAATGGTAAAATTATTTTACCATTCTGCAACTACAGAACGCTATAAATATTAAGCGGATCGCAAATATTCGCTCTTCCGTTTCGTTTGCCAGTTCTTTTTCACAGACTATTTTAAAGTTCCATTATAGATGAAAATATGTTGAATTCTTCATTTAAAATCGTTCCATAGAAAGTAGTAGTACTTTGAGATAAACAGAACTATAATTTTTCAATTATTGAAATAATTTAAAAAACTTTTTCATATTTAGTTACAAGGTATACGAAAGCTGATATACTAAGAAAATACATAGATTGCTATAAATAGTAGGTATTTCCAATAAGTATACGTTTTTCTCATTACAACATCTGTGTCTTACAACGAAACACTTAAGGAAATACGATGTATTGTTACGTATTTTCCTTGTAGTGCCCGCAGTTGCGACTGATTTAAATACATTGGAATAAATTCTAAAACAAAACAAATCACAAAGTGAATAATACTCGGGGCACATTGAAATTAATGTTGATAAATACACAGACGGAGGTAGTGCGGACGTCGCGGCCGGAAGTGGGTCCATCCATCATCCGCCCGCCCTGATAAAAACGCTCGTTAGTGCCGCCCGCCCCCGCCCTACCTGCCTCTCTATTAATGTTCCACTCAAGTGCCTCTATTACGCCTGTCATTTATTATATCTGTTTTGGCGAATTGGCTCATCTCGCATAAGAGTGGAACGTGATAATTAAGACATTTTTTTTCACACCTATTTTGTTTTCTACATAAAATATTGAAGCCTAATTTGAACATTGCGAAAAGACAAGAAATGGAAAACTTAAATTTCACGGGAGACGAAAATATGTTTGAAGATGTTACCAAAACTTCAGATAGCTATAAAATTACTTTGCACTTAGGCGACTTTTCCAATGTAACATCGAAATAACATTCCGATCGAACTAACTCCGCTTATTTTGCGGATGTATTACGAGAAAAACATAAAATGTCAAAATAAATCTCAAACCCCCGGGGTGTGTTCAGGCAACGCAAAGCGCGGTGGAGATTGAAGGCGTGAGAGGGTGTCGCTAGTCGGGAGAGGCGAAAAGCGTTTATAAAAGTATGCGCGGCTCCGAGCGCGTATTAAAATTATTATGAAACCGCGGCGCGGCGATAAGGAGGGATGATACCGGCTTAACACCCACCCCCCCTACTATCGCACGCCATTCGAATGCCTTTTCAGTATATATCTACATGAAAACTTGCGTCTACGGCTTATGCATAACTTCGCCTCGTACACGGAAAGTTTCCACTTACAACATGAATACTACTTTGTGTTAAATAAAAGTTTTTCTCCCTATAACGCTATTCAATTCCACTTTATTCTACATATTCGTTAGACTGTTGAATAGACATTTTGAAACTCTACATTTATTTGCATAATATAGAGTTCTTACATTCATGTATATTATTACCTATGTGAAACAATTTAGACATCGGCGTTTTTGAATTTCGGGTTCACGGATACCGGACAAAAATAAATCTGATGTCTAAACATGCGAGGCATTTTGCATGGCTCTTATTAAAATTCACATGAGGTAAAGTGTGGAAACTTAAAACATTAACCAGACAAAGTTATGTGAACAATGTAAACGTCGGCGGGCAACTTTATGCAGAAGCTGCAGCGGTAGGTAGGTATGTCGAATGACAAATATAACTTTGGCCCCGGACGCGACAGTACGTTCCATTGCAACAAATAAAATATGTTCACGAAAACGCGAGAGGGGGACGGCGAGGCGAAATTTCGTACACGAGACAAAGATAAGCTTAACCAGCACGAAATTATGAGCGTTTAACTGTTTCTAGCTGTAGAATCTGGCACGGGTGCTCCGCCGGCTCGCCAGCCCGCGTTATTTACGAGGGGGTGGCGGCCGGGGGGCGCGCGCTGCACCCGAGATAGCGCCTTCCCCGGAAGAGCGCCGCCGCAACCGCCGCGCGACACATCCTCGACGCCACCTACCATCGCAAATGTAACCCTTGCTGCTTCCGAATCAAGCACCACTATGCCTTGTCAGAACCGCCTCGTGCCATCGCAGCACCTCGCTTATGCTTGTGCAGATTGCTGCCAGCCCGCACTCGTCGGGACGCTAAACGGCACTCAGATTTAACCTCTATCGCCGCTGCAATAGGACGAAATCGCTACGAGAACACGCCATCGCTTACAGTTGACCGACCCCGAAGGTTTCCTTACGTTCAGTTATAGTAAAGATGTCGGTATATGTAATTTATGACAGCATAAAACTATGGTAAGTTAGCTAGTGTCATTATATTAGCGAAGGGAGTGTGAATCACTGCGTGGGAAGGCGAAAGGGTGGGTGTTAAATCAGCCTTTATGCTACCTCAACTCATGTTGCCGAGTGTTTTGGTGTTCTATAGTCGCAATTATTGAAACACAAAATTATAAGGAACGTTTCACATGATGATTTTCTATTCAAAAGTAATGAAAAGAATTCAAAATCACTGTACCGTGATCTAAATGATCGAAGCGAGTCCACTACGTGGATACGTTTCATTAATGTTTCCTAACATCAATACACAAACTCACGAAGGCTGCAGGGGTCGCGTACCTTTGTCATTTAAGTGAAAATATACGACATAGAGAAAAGAGAAAAATGCGCAAAAACCGTCTAGAGTATTATGCCGCGAGCGGACCATTACTTTTAATATAAATAAAATAACAAAATATGAGCGTCCGGCCGCTGAGTGCCCCCCGACACTTTTATATTGCAAGAGGACATTCGCCGCTCCACTTCCTTACTGGAGATTTATATTTAATGTACACTACAATTTTAATGTGTAATACTCTACGTAGAGTATAGGTCTCTAAAAAAATTACATAAAACCTCACCTAGAAATGTATGCAAACTGTCTGCATAAAAAACATGTTCCACACATTTTTGAAAATGGAATTAATGTGTCACATCATCCTATACGCAAAACCACCTAACATCACGTATGTAACCTCCGAAAGGGTAGACAGAAAAGTGCATTACGCTCCTACATTTCACCAGTTACGTTTACGTCCAACATAAAACAGACGGTAACATATGAAAATGAATATACAACCTCACATAAAAACGTCCGCAAACTGACAGCATCAAAAAACTGTCTTATACGCTTTTGAAAATGGAACGGAATTGAGGGAACATTTATTCTCCAGTACCCGTAGTGTTTACCTATAATTACTGACTGAGAACAAGTTAAGTGGTAAGCAATGATGTCCGATTGAAGAGCATGTACCAACATACCCGTGATACAATAATTACGAAGCAGATCGACTCGAATGTTGCTTAAAAAGGAACATTTCGTGTAACGTAATTTGGGGAATATCGGTTATAGTGCTTTCGAATGCTGCCGCTGCGGCTTACGAGTACGTCTTGCGCGGCTGCGTCTCACGTCTGCGACTTAAATCGTCGATCACCTTGTGTTTATAAGAGAGCGGTATTTAATTACTACTGTTCAGTGTTTTAGTTCGATATTGTTAGAGGTTAGGTAGTCACAGATGACTGCCTCATTGGTAGAGTGGTGGCAAGCACGACTGCCGATCGAGAGGCCTTGGGTTCGATTTACGGGTCAGGTATTATTGGATGTTTGTAACTTAGATTTTCCACTAAACATTTCTAGTAGTGGCTGGAAGTCTGGATCTGGGCCCGGTGTATGACAATAAGCTCACCACCTTTTCCGCAATGAGACTTAAACTGATAGAACGAGGTAGTTTACTACAGTCCTCTGCTTACTCCATCGGGGATTACAGGCGTTATGTTACATTAGGTCTTCAATAACTTTATACAATTTGACTACTTAATACGTACGATTGTTACGTACGTAACATCAGGCCTGTAATCCCCGAAACGATAGGCAGAGGAGTGTAATACTCTCCCACATTTCACCAGTTACGTTTAAGCCCCATGGAATAAGTGGTGAGCCTATTGCCATACACCAGTCAATGAGCCAGACTCCGAGTCGCTACTAGAAATTCTAAATTAGAAAATTCCCATAGTACCCGAACCGAGATTTGAACCCAGGACCTCCCGTCCGGCAATTGCGCTTGCAACCACTCAACCAACATGGCAGTTTATTTTTATAAAAATAAAGCCATTTTTATTAAAATACAATCATTAAATGATTAAAGCAAATCAGTTACTAGATGGAACATCTGAAACATCTAGTACCCAGTTATGTCACATTAATAACATTACTAGTGCACAGTTGAACAGCGTAATCAACCCGATGTCCAAGTTTCTTCCACCAGAACACCCCAAAAGTTATTCAGACAGATATACCAGCCACAATCGAAAACCACAATTCGCGTTTATTCATTCACTTGTTGAATAAATAAATGAATGAATGAATAACAATATTTAGCCGTTGTTTCTGTAACCACCAGACGCTATATCGATGTTGATATTCATTGAAAGTTATTAAATTTGCGGTGATAGCCTAGTGGTTAAGAATTCAGCCTCTCACTCCGGGGGGCTGGGTTCAAATCCATGGCGCGCACCTCTTTAGAAAAGTGCGTTTTAAATTTAAATATCACTTGCTAATGGTGAAGGAAAACATCGTGAGGAAACTTGCACACCTTAGAATTTATAAAAAAGTCTAAGGTGTGTGAAATCCGCTAACCAGCACTTGGCCAGCGTGGCGGACTACAGCCATACCCCTCTCAATATAAGAGGAGACCCATATTCCAACAGTGGAATAACAAATGGGTTGATTGTTATTCTCATTTTATTAAATTTACTGTTTTGAAATCGAATCCTTCCTTCATTGTCGTGGAAATTAAGGCCGTGTACCATATGTTTACGATGCTTGGTGCGATTTAAATCTTGCGTTTCAATATGTGTCCGTTTCAATATGTGGACGGCTGATGTGAAATAAGTTGGTAAGTAAAGTTACATATTGACTTTCACTTGTTATAAAAAACAGGTTTCAAATGGCATGTGTTATTTGTAATTAAGTTTAAACGCACGCTTTAACGGATAGTGTTCGGAACAAATGATGTTAAGACAAAGACACCGAAGAGATAATCTAGTGAAAAGCTGATTGTCGCGGCAATAACCCTACAGGGGTCGAGGCGAGTAAACAGTAACAGCGCGCTAAGCTATGTCGGTACGAAAGAAGCCCTCGCGGGTCGCTGAACGCGGTAGGAGTCTCGTGAGCTGCGCACATTTCCGCGATACATACCCTTACACAACATTCTATCAATCAACGTCCATTTTAATGACTTAATTTTGACACACCTCAGCCGAACATTCCTCCACGAAAACGCCTCATAAACAACAAAAATCACACAACGGCGCGGCACTAACCCACTTATCATTATCGCCTCCATAAATGTCCCGCCGGCCCGCCGCTAATTACGGCCCGTGTCCCTCGAAACCTTACGAGGCTTCATCGTCCAATATTGTCCATCGCGCTCGGTCGTAAAGCGCGCCTACAAAACAAGGAACGTAACTTATATACGGCACAGCCTACAGGGTTTACAATAAAACCGCGCGAATACGGCAATAGCTATTCAGAGGGAGATATTAAAATGCATGGAAATAAATTCGGCGTCGCATTCGGTCGTACAGCTCTGGGGGTGCAGTAAAAATAAACAGCGACGCCATTAGAACTCACTTCCATATTCAAATTTATGAACGCGTCCGTTCGCCCGCCACTCATGCCGACGTGCCGACCCACCGGCCATTTAATGCGATCGCCATAATAAATTTGACGATAAATTTAAAAATTTCACCCTCGTTTCACCCCATTGCGAACACATCGCTGCAAAACGCTCCGATTGCGTCTGCTTTCTATGAATACATTCAAATTAATGCCGAGCCTTCTTGTTGGACATTTGCATTTTTTTTCTTTGTTAATATCGTACGTATGATACGAGCGAATTTAAAATAAAGGAAGGAAGAACGCGAATTGAGAACAGGTTTAATTGTTAAAGTATTTATTGATACATTTTGACGAGTCCAACGTTTATACGCGATCGCATTATAAAGTTTAACGAAACGAAATAAATAATAGAGTGGGGAGCGTTCACAGTGAACAGCCGCCGCAGAGCGACGCGTGCTCTAGCTTGAACAAACAGAGGTTTTCAAAAATTTGTGTATTTAAATCGAATGTGACTTGTGTTACTGGGCTATTTCTGTTTAACTGCCGGCCTGATGGATCTGAAATAACACCTCCCGATACTACCGTTCAGGGAACATACATTAATTCATATGGGATTAGGTGTCATCATAAACAGGAATTATTTAGTCAACTGAGGTTAAAAGCAACAACATAATGCAAGCCAATTATCTGTTTAGAATTTTACTACTGTGAAACCAACAATACATTTTTGTCTATTTATGTGAGAGACATATTGTTTTTATAAAATTTATTAAGTTTCCTCACAACGGTATGTTCAAAGTTTCTACATGACTGATTCCGACACTCCTTTAAAATTTACATAAAATTAAAAAAAAACTATTATTAACTTAATACATGCTATTCTTATTTATATAGTGGCTAATAATATGGAAATAAAAGTTTCTCAATATAAAGGATATTGAAGATTTTCAATGTAAAGGCGTCTTGGATCAAACTGACAGTGCTTAGTGTAGCGATTGTTAAAACGGAACGTACCTACGTACGTAAATAATTTTTCCGCGATTGGCACGTAACGCGGAGCGCAACAGAGCCAGTGACGCGACGATGAATATTCAACGCCACACAATGATATAAAAACGGAACGCCGTCCATCGGTATTTAAAACTTTATTTGTTTGATTTATTCCAATGTCTGTCCGCTCCGCAAACAATGCGTTTGAACACGAACTATATACAATTAATGCATTTTTTTTAATTAGCAGTTTAATTTATTAACATACTAACCATAAAGAGACAATAATCGAATAATTAAGAGTCCTATCTAATCAAAAACATGTACTTTGACGTCATTTGACTCTCAAGGATTTGGCTACTATCAATGACAATTAAAGAAACATTATTTTGATATGAAAAACTGTTTTTGATATAAACCACAAGCATTAAGTATAAGTTCTACAGATGAGGTTTCATTTTCAGATGCCGAAATACAATGCCATGTTGAAAATGGCAGCAGAAATATTGAGTGTGTATCAACTACACGTTCCTACATTATTGATTGCATGGCAATACTTGTATTGGCTTCTAGAAGTAACATGTCATATTAGAAAAAAAGTAAAATCACGCCTGTAATTCCCGAAGGGGTAGGCAGAGGACTGTAGTACACTCCCACGTTTCACCAGTTCCGTTTAAGTCCCATGGAATGGTGAGCCTATTGGCATACACCGGGCACTGATCCAGACTCCAAGTCACTACTAGAAATTCTAAATTAAAAATCCTGTAGTACCCGACCCGGGATTTGAACCCAGGACCTCCCGTTCGGCAATAGCGCTTGCAACCACTCGACCACCGAGACAGTCAACATGTCATATTAAATTTTTAATAAGAACGATGATTAAACTTTCTTTCCATTTTTAGTCCTCTTTACCATGAGATGTAGAATAGATGAAATGTGGTAGGTACCACACTTGCCTGCCTACCTTGGGGGAAATACAAGCGTGATGTTATGTTTATTAAACCACGCAATGATGCTTAGAATCTTACTCGTACAACCAATGTCATACGTGCGTGTTATATAAAAAATATAGAATCTGGAGCTGGAGTGGAGTCACGAGCGGGGTTATCTCCGGGCCCGTGACTGGCAGAACCGTCCAAATTGCTTCTATCACATTAATATTGGATTCGGCCCGCCCCGGGAGCTTGCACTCGCACGTAGCGCTGTAGCTATTTAATTTAAAGCACACAAAGCGATTGACATGGCTCCCGGCGTCCGCTTTTGATAACGAGCTCGCAAAGTTGTTTCAAAAATTAAAACTGTGCTAGTTTGATCGAGGTTCCGACGCGAGTGGTTCCGTAGAAATTCGACTGAGCAACTGCGGTACCATCTCTTACCATCTCATCACGCCTGCATTCCCCCGAAAAGGTGGACAGAGTGTAGAACACTTCTGCATTTCGACATTATTTAAAATTCGGTTCTTTGTGTAATAGGGTCCATATAACATTACTTAGTAACTTATCTATCAATAGAACTGTTCTAAAACAAAGCAAATACTAAATCCGAGCCATTTTTATAGTTTTGAAACATAACTGGGCCGAAAGTTTCAGTTTGGTTCGCAACGACGACTGAATGTTGGAACAACGAACACGAGACTTTTTAATCTCTTTGGTTTTGTATCGAACCCTAAAATTCGGATCCGAGTGAATCTAGTTACGGATGTCAATGCTGGATTGGACACAGGGCTGTTATTGTACCAGCCATGATTAACGGAAGCGGCCTTGCCCTACCTAACGTGTTTTAATGAAAACGTCTTTATGAAAGCCCCCAGAGATGACGAAGGTTGTATTAAACTGGTGAATCATTGCGGCTTAACTCGGCCTAAATGAACGTAATGGAATTTGGAAGATGAGTAAATCATGTTTTACTATTCATTTATAAAACCTCAATAAAAGGTAATGAGATAATGAGGAATACTTATATTTTTAAAATCCGGATAAATATTGTTTGTTCATACGAGTATGCATTTTAATAATCATAATCATCGACCCATTAGCATACCACTGTTGGAATATGGGTCTCTTCTCATATTGAGAGGGTTAAGGCCGTAGTCCGCCACGCTGGCCAAGTGCGGGTT
>DWJK01005921.1:0-10825 GCA_018248815.1 Croniades pieria auraria | reverse complement strand
CTCGACCAACGAGGCAGTCTTTAGTAATGAATATAATATTGGATTGTGTATGTGTCTGCGTGCATGCATGCGTGCGTGCTAGCGTGCTTGCTTGCGTGCGTGCGTGAGAGCGTGCTTGCTTGCGTGCGTGCGTGCGTGCGTGCGTGCGTGCGTGCGTGCGTGCGTGCGTGCGTGCATACATACGTGTGGGCTTATGTCCTATAAAAACCCATCAATACTTGGCCCAATCCGAAGTTCGAACCCAGGTTCGGCGATCGCAGATTTGTAAATATAAAAAGCTTTTTAAAACTAATGGTAAGTCTGCTCGTTTTAGGTTTGTATACTAAAGAGAATTTGAAATACTGTTCCTTTCAATTGCATTTAATTACATAATTGAATTATTCAACAATATGCTTGTTGTGGCGCAATCAGTACAATCAGCTTTTGTTCGCGGCAGTAACTGCGATTGTTACCGCGATTCATCAAGCGATCGATATACTCAGTGAAGTTCTAACAATGCGTAAATCAAAAATGTCGATTTTACAGCAGAGCAAAATTAACGCGGCTTACGCCAAACTAAAAAATTCAATTAATAAAAATGGCATTTTTTCGTATTCCAAACCAAATTTATAACTATGTGATTGCGTATCATTGTTTTTGGTAGAATGTATTGGTCTTTTTGTATCGTAAACACCTTTGTGTGACTACATTCTCGTAATAAATTATTACGTAACAACCTGTAATCACGCCTGTAATCCCCGAAGGGGTAGACAGAGGAGTGTAGTACGCTCCCATGTTTCATCAGTTACGTTTAAGTCCCATGGAATAGGTGGTGAGCCTATTGCCATACACCGGGCACTGATCCAGACTCCGAGTCACTACTAAAAATTCTAAATTAGAAAAATCCAATTGTACCAGACCCAGGATTTGAACCCAAGAACCTTCCGATTGGCAGTCGTGCTTGCAACTACTCGACCAACGAGGCAATCACATATTGTTATTGGACACTTGGTCATCATATTAAAAAAATCCTAATCGTGATCAAAATATTACGATATCTTCGTTTTATATAAGTTATTAAAGTTTAAGAAATGCCAACTAATAGTGATTTTTACAATCAGCAAAATATATATTATATGTATGTTTGCCTTTAATATATATTTTTTCTTTACTTCTCTGTGCATTTATGTACTATATTTTAATATATCGTTAATGTCATAGACCAAGTAGACGGAGTCGCGGTTATCAGTAGACAATGAAATCAGTATTTGACTTCGACCGTCGTTAGGTAGTGACGTATTTAAAGGCTGACGTCTTTTAAAGCCTAATTGCATTACTGATACGTGATATAAGAATCTGTCATTTCTTTATTATAAACCAATAATCAAATAACCCCAACCCGCCCAGCGTGGGGATTATGGGCAAAAATCCCTTACGGGATACGTTTGTCCGGTAGTGAACTGAGAGAGGCTGATGATGTGAACTGATGATGCGAAAAACAAAATAATAAACCAGTCTTGTTCACCTACAAAAATGTGTATAAAGAACACCTTTCTAAAATAATTTCATAAAATAATATATTGTTTACGTGTAAATGAAACTTACACAATATAGCAATTTCCCGCGCTATTTTCGCACGCCGCCATTTTGATTAGTCGCACAGCGCGACGACGCGATGAGAAAGGTGACATTAGACGGGTGATTGTAATAATAATCGATGTTACAAGTATTTTAAAACTGAGGCGAGACGCTTGCTTATATTGCCAGTCGTTCATAAACTACGTTTCATTGATGGTATTTTAAATTTCTATTATCGCGGAAATTACTTTTCTATTTCAACCGCACTTACAATAAGCTTACGTTAAAAATAAACGTACAAATTGGATTCGCGCAGTCTACATTGTGAGGAATTAAAAGCGAAGTTTTTAAATTAGAATATAAAATTATTTGTCGTTACATCGTCACGTCAGGTCCTTTATGGGGTAGGTAGTGAATTCCAGATACCATATCTCTATCCTTACAGATCTGACGTGCTTCTTCTACACGCATCACTCTCTTCATACACGCGTGCCGTCATCGGCCAGTAACTGGGCTCGTTGATCCTTCCAAATCTAGATATAACACAGTTTTTCTAATTCAACACCTACAATCAGATTGTGTTGAAAACTGAACAAATCCTTATCTTCTTTATTATCGTCTACTGTACGGGCTTTTTGTTAAAAAACAACACAACCTCATATTTTTGTAACGAAATGTCATTGGCCATTTATATGTAATAATAAAATTTATATACTGTACTACTACTATGCTGGATAACGTATTTTAAATATTTTAATAATAGACAAAGCAGCTAATATATGTATATCAATTCTTCTGTAAGCATGCTTAGAATAAGTAGGTATTTATCTACATTCATTTATCTGTAAATGAATTGTTAATTCTTTATAAGAAATAATAAAGTTCTCCATTCCAACCATTCAAATAATGAAATTGAAAAGAAATTAATTGTTCTCTACAGCGAAGTAGCAATAGTTAAACCACAACCGGCTAGCCTGTTGCTAACTGCTTGGTAATTTCATTCTACAGTTAGTGTTCTTGGATGCCAACAGCATGCTCGCATTGTAGGTATATACTCGGAATCTAATTTGTATAGAACTGAGAGAACCATAGAGTTTCGAACGTAGACAAATGACATGTATTATGGTTATAATGGATTTTATGCCGTTTTGGTATTCTGAGCGTTTCAATTCCAATTTCCGGTCGTCTATTTGATTAATGGATAAATATAGGAATCGGTTCAGGTTTAATAATTTTGCAATTTATCTAACCAAAATAGCCTCAGAGTAGTTTTGTATATAGATCTTTCATTTCTTTTGTATAGGAAACCATGTATCTGTGTATTTAGATGGGTAGTAGGAACATTTTGAATTCACAGAACACATAATCAATTATACTGAAGAAGACTTTCTTCCTTTAGTAGACCACCAACCACTTATCATTGGCAGTATATATTGCATATATATTAATTACTTTATTTTAACGTATTCCACGCCTGTAATCCCCGAAGAGGTCGACAGGGGAGTGTAGAGTCCCACGGTTTACCAGTTACGTTCTGCTATGGACTAAATATTAAAAACTAGCTGTACCCCGCAGTTTCGCCCGCGTTAATTAGAGAACAGTCAATTAAAAAACTATTTTAAGAACATCACGCTATGAACACTAAGAGTAAATATTGT
Organism: Croniades pieria auraria; assembly: GCA_018248815.1. Classification (NCBI taxonomy): domain Eukaryota; kingdom Metazoa; phylum Arthropoda; class Insecta; order Lepidoptera; family Hesperiidae; genus Croniades; species Croniades pieria. The sequence goes on along the minus strand of DWJK01005921.1, from coordinate 7,610 downwards.
AAAAAATTACATGGGAAATGGAAGAATAAAGGAACGCTCGGAAAAAATATTAGTAAGATCCCGGTCTTATAAAATATGTATATTTATGGATATATATACAATATAATATATACAATATAGCTGTGCCCGCGACCTCGTACTCGTAGATTTCGTAAGTTTTGAAAAAATAAATTGACATAATTTCTTTATTTGTAACCGATTTAAATGAAAAAGACACTAAATGTTAAGTGAAGCCCATCACAATATACTCCTGGAAACTGCATTCAAATTGGATAAGCCGTTTCTGAGATTAGCGTGCACAAACATACAGACATACAGACAAAATGAAAAAACATCGTTTTGGGTTCTCTTGCGTATACAAAGGCACCCCATTATGAATTTATAAATATATTTGCCCTGTACAGACAGCGACCAGTTAAAGTTTTATTATATGTATAGATTGGAATCTTTAGCCCGGTTAGTACATGTTAGCATGAGTGCTTAGTATATCAGTTCTATTCTAAGTTGGTCAGAGACACGTTGCTACTTCTGAGGACTGAGAGGGTCGCCTGATACACGTGTAGTGTCACTTCTATTAACTGCTAGGTGTATGGCGAACACCGTTACACAACTAGTTACACTTGACTACATATGTATATCTATATGTACATAAGGTTATGTACATGTGAGTATGTAACTTGAGTTCTGGTATTACCATTACACATAGCGTCAGGACCATTGCAGTGTATTATTACGTTCGAGTTGTTTGTAAAGTTTTTTTTTTTTTTTGTTGAAATTATGCATTCAGACTGACACTGGCTGCTGGAGAAATCAGATGTCTTCGAAACCGACGTGTGTGTAGGAGCAGTGTGATGTAATGAAATATCTGGTTACTTTTTTGATCTGTTAGATGGATGTATCCATTTCTCATTTCGAGAGGAGACCGATGTCCAACAGTGGAACAATGGTTTGATTGCGATTTTGAGGTGTGCTCAGAGTTGAGGCTACCCTTGGTTGGGATTCGTAGTTCAGAATGACTTAGAGTGCTGCCGCGGGTTCTCAGTTCGATTCCAATTAACGACAAATTTTTAACATTTGTGAGATCGAAACAAATATTCATTCAGTGTGTGAATGTTAAATTATTATCTTTGTAAATATATACATATGTGTATTTATGTATTTAAATATGTTCAAGAAATCTCTGGTTACCATAGTATAGGCTTACATTAGTTTAAAATTAAACGGTTGTCTGAAAAAGTCGGCATTTATGATTTGATCGTAATTTCACATAGCAAAAAAAATTAAAAAACCCTCTCAATATGAGAGGAGACTCATATTCCAACAGTGGAATGTAAATGGGTCGATAAAAAAAAAAAAAATTTGGCCATTCAGTTTAAAACCACAAAACTTCTTTATCAATTTTTGTTATCTAATTGTAAAGAAATGCATTACACTTATCAATAGTTGGTTCTTCTCTTAATGTACACATATACATACAATACGTCGACCATGTGTACGAGTGTGTGTCTGGTTTGCATGTGTAGGTACATGTGTGTGTGTATCTCAAAGAAGCCGCAAGTGTGCCGACATTACAGCCATTTGATAAATAAATCTTATAACTAATCTTGTTACCAGTATGTTATAAACAGCAAATGTTTCTTCTTTACGTGTACAGGTTGACATGTCGATCTTTCCAATGACCCACACTGGAGCAGCGTGTTCCAGTGTGCTCCAAGATTGTCCATGATGTAGAGAGAGTCCAGCTCACTATATTATAAACAGGTCGATACGAAGTTGCTTAGATTTTGGCGAGTCTTTTTTACACACGTCCTTAAACAGGATTTGCCCATTAGCACCAATCCTTTTACAGTTCCACAGTTGGACACGGGTCTGCTATCATAGTGAGAAGGGCTAGTCAGAGTAGAGTTAGAACAGACATAGAGTAAGGCTGTATACTGTAAGATGAGTAGTATTTATGGCTAGCGTATGGAGAAGGAACACGTTCGGTTTGTAAGTATAGAGATATTTAGCGCTCGGTACTCTCTGCCTACCGCGTTAAGGGACCTGGCGTGACGATATATAATAATAAAAATATTCATATTGCGACATACCGCTATGTATTCATAATAAAAATGCATAGAAATAATCAAAACGAATGTTTATTCTACATAATGTATAAAATATTAAGAATTCCAATCATCTGTATCGGTTTCAAGCGAACCGGAAACTTCGCGGTCCGCCGATCGTCATCTTACCATAGATAACGGATGTTCATACGCTCACTTTCGGTGTTGCTAGGTTCAATATTTAATTCCATATTGGTAATTTTTGTAATTGGTTATTTTTTAGCATCTATTCAAATTAAAATTTATCTTCATAGTTAAAAATGTACCGACTCCCGCGAGACCGTCGCGACCTCGCTGCAAGCGGCGGGAGCTCATGAGGAAGGACCTCGTACAGGTCCGAAACTAGTCGGGCATTCCCGAAAAACGTACGTGAGTTAAGCCGGTACATTTTTAATTATGTGTATAAATACTCACGAAACATTTTATACTAAAATTTATCTTAATATTTTTATTCGAATTTTACTGGTCCTTTAGTCCAATAGTTAAGATTTAAAATGCTAAGCGGTGAATTATGAATTCGATTCCCAGACTATATACATATTTTTATGATGAGCATAACACTCAAGTATTTGTTCTGTGTCCGTACGTAAAAAAACATTTAACTATATAGTACATTACAAATGATCATATTATTATGTAACGTTATCAGCTGTCTAATAAACCATATCAAATTTCCCTAATTTGGCATAGATGATCCTATGTAGAGATGACCTATTTAATTATTTAACGTAAAACGTGACATCACGCCTGCAATCCCCAGAGAGGTAGGCAGAGCTAGTACTCTCCCATTAAAGGCAGAGGTAGTACTCTCCCAATATTTCCTTAATTATTTATTGTAATTAAAATTAAAACATTTAATTACAATATCTGGCAACACTTTTCACTTCACACAATTATTTACTGTGAGTGGCAACAAAAAATCCGCCACTGTGCCAGTACGCTTCTGTTATAATCGATACGGTCAAGTGCGTTTACAGTTAAAGTGGCCTTTGAACTATTGTATGTATTGCAGTCTTGTTTCTATTTTTATATGGAATTTTTTTTTTAAGATGTATCATATTATTATTAATAAAGCTGTTTGATTTTTTAAGAAATGTCTGCCCGCCCCTATTTCGTACGAGTAAATTATTTATGATGAAATTTAGATAAATAATAAAGATAAAAATAGGCCCATGCTTTATACTAATATATAGTTTAAAAAATAAAACTAGTCACGCCGTTGGGACATTTTACATCATTAAGTAACTATCCATATCCTCTAATGACCTAAGATGCAATCATATCTGGTCCTACAGGTATTCCAAGCTCGCTGCTATATGACATCCATACTAATATTATAAATACAAAAGTAACTCTGTCTGTTTGTGACGTCATCACGGCCAAACTGCTGAACCGATTGTGATAAAATTTCATATAGAGATACTTGATCGTCTTGGAATGAATATAAACTACTTTTTCTCCCATTTTTCTTAGTTTTTCCAGGAATTTCATTGTTTTACGAAAAGGTCGCCGAAAATGGGCTTTCTGAACGCTTACATGGCGTGCGCTGGCTCAACCTTATGAGATACATAAAAACAATGTTCTAGAAAAACACTGTCCTTGAAAAAGCCTATAAAAAAGTCCGCTATGGTACATGTTTATCTCTTAAAATTGAGCCACAGTAACCATTTCAATGTATCTAATTTAAAATAAAATTTATCGGATTATTGTTAATGTATTTTCTCCACATTGGTATAACTCTTTATCAAAATAAATATAACAGTCACCTTTGGCATTTCATCTGGACTGAAATTGTACTTCACAGTACAACACTATAATAAATACTTTAGGAAATATCATAGGTCTAGCGGCAGCGTGTCCAGCCAAGTTCAAGCAAGGACCTGGCGAGCAGCGCCGTTACACGAACCATTTGGGGCCACTTTTCACCCCTTCATGATTCAAAATCTATTTAATATAAACACACATAATTCGGTTTATGTATTGACACCTTTCAGGTGAACTAGTATCCCAAATTTTATAAACGTAGATCGAACGGTTATGAAAATATTGAGAATTAAAAATCGGCATTTTTATTATTTACTCACTGGCCTGATTGACATATGGATCAAAATCTAACCCACTTCTAGATGAGCTAGAAAATTCAGATTTGGTATCCAACTAGATAAATATGTGTATACACAGGAAAAATGAAAAACCTGTGGTTTTTTTAATTATAATATATATTTTAATTATAATATACTATAATATTTTTTTTATTATAACATAAAAATAAATTGTTATTAAATACTATTTATACGTATACATGTTTATATACGTTCGAAGGCCACTTTAACTGTAAAATTTGTGCGGCTCGCACTTGACTGTATCGATTATAACAGAAGTGTACTGGCAAAGTGATTTGAAGCAAAGAATAAGTTATGAAATAGAATATAATCGCCTGCGAACGTTTTACCGGCCTGAATTTTGTTATATGCAAAAACGAAAAAAAAGTTTTAGGTAATGAATGGGCAAAATGCGCTCTAATGTTTCAAACGTTCAAGGAAATTAAGAAAGCGGCTTAAAAAATAAAACTATACAGCGTATACGTAAAAAAAAAATGTAATTTTATAAGCAAGTATTTATTATAATTTTATCATGAACAAAAAGTCATGATATCCCACGAAAAACTTAAATGTGAAAATTGATGTGTAAATGGGTGACAAGTTCAGTAGAAAATCCTGAAATTTATTTATTTATAAGATCGTGATCGCCTAATGGTTAAGAATTCAGCCTCTCGCTCCAATGCTGCTGGGTTCAAATCCATGGCGCGCACCTCTTTACAAAAGTGCGTTTTAAGTTTAAATATCACTTGCTAACGGTGAAAAAAAACATCATAGTTATAACAAAAAAAATTCTAAGGTGTGTGAAATCCGCCAACCCGCACTTGGCCAGCGTGGAAGACTATGGCCTTAACCCTCTCAATATGAGAGCAGACCCATATTCTAACAGTGGAATGACAAATAGGTCGATTATTATTTTTATTTTTTTTACTAAGATCGTTTAACATTCTTTAGCAAAATAAAGCAAACAACTTAAAATCTACAGCACCTCAAAGTTTGACTTGGATAGTTTTCACATGCTTCCGTAAACAATTTATCATTTTTATTTTATTCGCAATTTGCAAGTTATTTTTAAAATATTGTATGATTCTACTCCGATAAATATTTGATTTCCTAGTAAAAACTACGTGTTTTTTATACTTATATAGATAATTTTAAGCCCATACCGATATTTGTTGAGTGGGAATCGAACCTACAACCTTCCCAACCAGAATGGCAGAATTACAAGCCCACTAGACAAACGGGCCAGCGGTCGTGATTGCAATGTACATTATTCTAATACTGTATTTAGTAGCTTCATATGTATACGTGACCACGAAATACATTACTCGCGGACAGTCATTGGCAATTTTAAATTATATTTGTAACATTTTATCATTTCGAAATAGCACTTGATATCACAAATGTACAATTAATACATTTGTACCAGGTGCAATGCTAGTGAGAGTAGTAATTTTGAAAGAATTCACGAACTACTTTAGAGGCGGACAGTCGTGGACAAAAACGTTATATTTGTAATGGTTTTCGTAAAACGATACTTTAAATCATGACTGTACTGTTAATACATTTGTACCAAGTATACTTATAAAATGAGAGCAAAGCTGGAAATAATTACGAGATATTTTAATTCAGTACTATACTGTCGCTGTCAAAATGACATTACATTAGTAACACTTTATGTTCGCTAAATAAGACTTGATATCACGAGTGTACTATTGAAACGATTGTACCAGTGTAATTAGTAAATGAGAGCAAAGCAGGAAAAAATTACGAGATATTTTAATTGAGTACTGTACTGTCGTTGTCAAAACGACATTACGTCAGTAACACTTTACGTTGGCTAAACAGTACTTATATCTGCACTGTACTATTGATACGATTGTACCAAGTGTAATGAGTGAGTGAGAGTATAACTGTGAAAGAAATTGTTAAAGTATTTGCATACGCCGAGTCACGTAACGTCCTCTACTATAATGAATAGACTTCGTTTTGCATATTAATCACAGTTTTCTATTCAATCGTCAATTATTTTATTTTTTTATACTTAAACCATACGTAACAGAAGATTTCCCCAGACACCTCCACCAACACACGGTCATCTGATCTGGAAGTAAGCCTCAAGAGAGCTTGTGTTATGGTAAGTAGACGGCTGGTAAAGTACATATACGCATAAATATGTACTCATATGGATATCTTTCAAACGGTTTTATTTAGCTTGTCCTGTTTTTCATATCTAGACACAGACCAAATAATTGCACTTATTACAAAGTAAACTGGGTGGGAATGGAACTCACGGCCGCTGGCCGAGCAGGCAGGCTCGAAAATACATTGAATTGAATTTGATAATTAAAAAAAACGTAATTTATCTCAAATCGAACCAGCACACACCCTATTCACACAATACGAGGGTCAAAAATTCTTTAACGTACAAAATAGAAAGCGCATCTGCCAATAAACAGACGAAAAAACGTTAAGTATTTAGGGTTCAAAAAGGACGTCTATAAAATATCATGTGAATACAAATCTTTTCAATACATCATTACAATTTATATTAATTTGTGAGTCAAAATGGCGTCGGCCGTGCCTCCATTATGTACGGCAGTTGCGCAAGCAGATGTTTTATTATCTGTGGGGTTGTTTTTCTTGCAAATATTTTGATATCAAAGCATTTTTAAATCACGTCTGGTCATTTGGAGTTTGTAGTGAAATTCTTATGTTAAAGTGATATTGGTATCGTGTGAGTCAATTTGTTCAGTTTGTAAAATATAGTAAGGTTGAAAATATGTCCTGTTCTATGGAGATCACGTGGTACATGGGTTGTTCGTCACTACGCAGCCTAAACTTAGATTCGTCTAAGCTTTTGATCTGTTCGAAAATCACGAAGCTTTTAACAGATATTAAAATGTAGCTGCTTTAGCATTAAGGAAGGAATTCATCAAAAATGCGTTCTATGCATGTAAGCAGTGATAGCCTAAAGGTTAAGAAAGTCAGCCTTTCACTCCGAGGGTGCTAGGTTCAAATCCATGGCGCGCACTTCGTTACAAAAGTGCGTTTTAAATTTAAATGTCACTTGCTAACAATAAAGGAAAACATCGTGAGGAAACCTGCACACCCTAGAATTTATAAAAAAAGAAATTCTACGGTGTGTGAAGTCAGCCAACCCGCAACTTGGCCAGCGTGGCCGACAATGGCCTTAACCCTCTCATTATGAGAGAAGACCCATATTCCAACAGTGGAATGATAAATGGGTCGAATATTATTATTTACTAGCTGTGCCCGCGACTTCGTCTGCATGGAATAGTTATTTTGGGCATCATTTATTGTTGCAGACAACCTCCTCAGCTTTATAAATGATAGCTGTTACCCACGACTTTGTCCGCGTCATTTTCTGTTATTATTTTAGACA
>DWJK01005920.1:0-10825 GCA_018248815.1 Croniades pieria auraria | reverse complement strand
GTGCCCCTACACCTGTACACGCGAGGATCTTTACAAGGCCAGTGACGAGGCTGTATCGTTGGCCGAGTTCTGGTCCTAAACAATATAATTGCCAGAGTCGACACGCAAAGAAGAAGGGGTAATCTGATGCTGAAGACCTAGTCAATTATTACTGTTTTTTCAAAGGCCTTTAGTGCGGTTCAAAGTTAGTGGGTATTTAAAGTTAATTTTCGTATTTCGTAATTCCTACGCGTATCCAACTAAAATGGGACAAACTTCGGACACTCTCCAGCTGCCGTCAGAAACCTGTACTCTGCAGTGGCTTTATACTTTACAGTCGAGATAAATGTAATCAATTTGCAGTAAAACATGGATCTAGAGTCTGTTCTATTTATAAATTATCTGTGATAAGTCCACCTGCCAGGACTACGTCCGTTTTCTGAGTCGGTCCTCAAAGTATCTAGATGTTATCCAACAGATAACCTGGTTAAAGCTAACGAGGCAGGATGCTGGAGCTAGATTTATATAAAATCAACAAACTTTGAGATCCGATTTTATTCCAAGCAATTTATATTTGTTATCTGTTTGCTTCTGTACCCGTTTTCTTCTAGCAATTTCTGCTTGAATTTACATAGATCTTTTTTCGTTTATAACGAGCGATACGACCAAGGCGATACAAATTAAGAATCGCTTAACATAAATAAAAATGTTCAGATACAAAAACTAAAATGGGAACGGAACTCTATGCTCGATCTCTAAGCGTTTGACGGAGACGTCGTAATCCATACAGTATATTAGTGCAATATTTGCTTGGCTGGAACCCATTAGCATCCCATTAGATCTCTCTCGCAACTTGGGAACCCTAGCAACTTCACTTTGTTCTAGAGTAAACTTGAGATGGATAGGTAGCGTAATTGTTTTTCAATATTTTTTTAAACTTTTCTCATTTCTCATTTTTCTCTCTTTCTCTCATGTATTTATAAAAATAAGTATTCTTGTGAATATGTACACCCATTTAAGACCTGATTATGTTGAACATTACTTACACAGTTTCCACGGTTTTCTGTCCACTGGTCTTTATTTGTATTACCTATGATATAGTTTTGAGTTGGAATATGCTAAGTGTATTGCAAGCTTAACATTTTGTTATGAAGCTTTATGGATAAACTCTTATTTTATATATAAACTCTTATAAACTCTTATTAATATATGTTGAGTGCATTTCACCACTCTACTTGTGGAAACAGATCTCCTTCGAAATTATATGTATTTTCAAGTAGTTTATAAGTGAAAATATATCTATATGGTTTCATATTAAAATCTCATTAACATGACATGTAGATTGCCGTACCTATTTTGTAAAGAGATAGAAATTCTAATAATCTCCTCTATTTTTTCTCTCTTCTATACCGATCAAAGTCTTTCATATTCGTCTTTTAAACATACTTTTCGAGCCGGCTTTTTTTAGGACGTCTCAATTTTGATCATAACATACTTTGATCAAATGTAGTATGTGTACGTTCTTAGATCTTCTTCCTCTCGTGTTTGAAGAACGAACCCCTCATACGAATGTACAAGAAGGTCCATTAATGAATTGCCAAATGTGTTTAAGGTATTCTGATCCACAACTAACTAACCGAATGACTAAACATTTTTCAGTAAACACGAGAACTTCACCGCATTTAGCATATCATTTATTCACACCGTAACTAACATTATCCCGGAGTCCTGAGGGAAGTGCGTGGAGTTCAGTGAACCGTTGTCAAGTGGCATGAGTACTTGTTAGACTGTCATCACCATAAGGGTTGTCACCTTTGAGCATTTTTTTCTTAGTTCCATCAGATTTGTCGTTACGACTTATCATAGTACAGTTTCGCAGATAGTTTCTACTTATTTTTATTATAGATGGGCTTAGTTCCGAGTTAAAATTTATTAACAACCAAAAAAAACTTTTATCTCTTGTAACAAGTGTTAAGTAGTAATCAGTCATTAATGTTTTACGTATTTATTTATACCGTCTTTTGTTACAATACTTTTGAGTATGAACTATATTTTGTATTCATAATTATGATCCTAATTTGGATCAGCCGTTATGTGGATAAAGTTGTCTGTTAGCAGTGGCAGGTTCCAATTCTCGTATCCAGAATTTTGGTTGTACAACTGCAGATAAGTGATGCTTCGTTTATCGATTTATGGTTTCTTTTATATTCCGTTTAATTTAAATTTTTGGATTTAAAAACAAATATAAATTTGTGTCCCGTTGTTATAGCCTATAAATACAGTATTAATGCATGCTAAAATAGATTAAAGTGTCGTTAAATTGGATCTTTATCGGTTTTTAGAATTGAATTTCAGTTGACACAATATACGTAATTGGATTTGAATTTGCTCATTTGATTGATTTAACTGCTTTATAAACGTCTATAAATAAACAGAAGATATCAAATTTATGTGACAACCCTAACGCAGCAACAAATTGTACTGGAATGAGCGCTATATAGGTCCGTGGAAATAATTATTTGTTTTCGCAAAGCGTTTTAGTTTAAGACTCTCTTAAGGGTTTATTGCATTGCTTGAGGGTCTTGAAACGTGTTACAGAAGTTACGAGGTACATTTATTAAGATATAAATACTTGCTTGTTGATGTAAGGTTTTTTTCGGAACAGCGATCCTTTACTTTTCATTACAGGAGCAAATCTTCTCAAGATATTTCTTTGGGAATATATAGTCCTATTTATGAAAGGAAAGCAAAGCAAAGTTTTGTAGCTATAACGTTGCTCTAGATTCTAGACCAACTAGAAAAACTAGGTCTAGATTCTAGATCACCTGATGTTCGGGTAATTCAGATCTAATTTGGATTTAACGGTCAACAAAGACCAACACTATTATTAGCGTAGCGCCACTAACAAAATCTTTGCCAATTTGCATTGGCTATCATCCATATATTGCGCTTCTCTTTTGCCATTCCGGTTAGCTGAGACACCGAAGCGTACTTCTCGAGACTATTTCTTCACTCCATATCATAAAACTGCGCCACACTTTGGCATCTTCCAAGGGACGTCTCTACTCCCCAACCTTAGCTTGTTGATTCCCAAAACTTTTTCAGTAAGCCCTTTATTTGCAAGTAAGTATAGGTATCTGAAAATCAATTATACGTGAATACTATATCATCAGACATTGCTAATCTGTCCTTATAATGGGTCACTTTTTGTCGGTACTCCACACAACATCTCTCAGTTTTGATTATTTCTCCACATGAACAATAAATGGTTGATAAACGATGAATGAAGACGAACAATACATTAGACATAAATATAAACACAAATGAAACGTGGAACAAAGCGATTGATGGGAACAATTGTCAGATGGTTCATGAGTAATATTTAAAGTAGGTATTAAAATATGTAAACAAAAACACCGATTTGAATTGTCGCACAACCTTTATTGATAGAATCTTGTTTCTTATTGGTCGAGTAAGAATAATGTTCAGTAAAAGTTTTGTCCTTTCAAATCCCTTTAATGTACAAATATTTGTATGCATAACTATATATTTCAGCAAATAGTTTTACCTATTGTAAGATATTTTGGATACACTGAGTGAAAATTGTACATTTTATAGTTGACACTCAGTCGTCAGCAGTTGGACCTATAGAGGTCGGAAGAAGAAAAGCGACGGGAAATCCCTCTGAAAAAATGTACGACTATCGAAACTTTTCCGTGCAGTACGGGGTTCCGTTTTTTTTTTCAAAAGTACAATAACCCATGATCCATAATTTTAACACTAGGCAAAATATAGACCTACCGAAACCAAGAAATATAGGAAATATAATTTAGGTAATATTGAAACCACATAATTTTTTGTACACGAGATCAAAACTTCTCTTGGTGTGACTCGATTGTCTTTATCTTAAAAATGTAACATCACGCCTATAATCCCCGAAGAGGTAGGCAGAGGAGTTTAGTATATACCCACTTTTCACCAGTTACGTTTAGGTCCAATGGAATAGGTGCTGAGCCTATTACCATACACCGGGCACTGATCCAGATTCCGAGTCATTACTAGAAATTCTATATTAGAAAATTCCCATTGTGTAGGACCCGGGATTTGAACCCAGGACCTCCCGTTCGGCAGTCGTGCTTGCAACCACTCGACCGACGAGGCAGTCTTTATCTTAATTTATTTATTTTACAATAGGTTTATCGTATATTACGTGCTAAAAGCAAGTATTAAGTATAATAGTATTAATGTTTAAATTCTGAGTACATTACTTTGAACTATTATTTATTATCTCTTCTATTTGTCTACCCTTTATAAATTAAGAAATAAAATTTCAGGTGCAGGTTTTCTCTAAATACTAAAACTTTCACTTCACTTGGTATCAACAAAATTTTAATTAAGTCCAGTTTTAATAAAATTATTGCATTTTGATTTATGTTGTATATAAATATGTTACCGATCAAAATATTTTCGTTTTAGCTTCGTTAAGCTACACGTTAATTTAACCTTTTCCGTTAACTGAGAAACTTGGTGAATCTCCTCTAATTCGTTTACGCTAGCAGCACGTCGGGGTGTGCAAAGCTAATTATTGCTTCAGGGTGCCCATAAACTTAAGTAAATTTTCCTTCAAACTTAATACTCGCGAAACACCAGATGTTTTTGTAATAAGTAATTCGTACTTTTTCAATTATTTACTCTTACAAGAGCTTTTTAGCCTTGTCAGCAAATGTATTCAGTGTTTTTTGTGATGCGCTGGTTCAGACACGCTCGGGTACTAAAATTGATAATCATGTTGAGTTAAAAGCGTCTAGAACTAGCTACAACAAGTCATTCAAGTTTAAAATGGATTTAAAGTTAAATAACCTTTCCGAATTATAGTTAAAAAAATGGCCCAGGAGTCCGCCCATTAGTAGACCGTCTGTAGGTTTCTATTACAACAAAGAAACATTTTTTCAAAAACACCGAAATAGAAAGATTTTTAAAAATAATCTTGCTCACTTTTCCCGCGAGTAATGTAACATAACATTTCGTTAATAAGTATATACATGTCTATTTCGATAAAGCAGCACTGTTTTCTAAAACACTGATATGAAAAGTATATTTGAGGTACACTTTGTCAACTTTCCTACCATTATCAAGCGAAAATGTTACACTAAGATATAAATCTAATCTTCGCGAATGAACCTAGATTTCGAGATATTACGTTTTGGCGCAGTATTACGAATTTACGTAATATTAGGTCAAAGTATACATCAGCGCGAAACTGAAAATAATGCAATTGCTGTATCTACTCAGATTATTGAATAAATAATTTGTTGATGGTCGTAGTTGTCGAGGGAGCCTCACCTAGCTTGACCAAATCGGTCAAACATTGAATGATGAGGGAGGTACAGGTTTCGGAAACCAGTGTGTATATAGGTACTTATATGAAGAGAGTGATAAATGTAAAAGACACTCGGCAGATCTGTAAGTACGGGAAGAGATGTCTGGTACTTTGTGCTCTCTGTCTGACTCGTAATGATATTTTAATTACTAGCTGTGCCCCGCGGTTTCACCCGCGTTAATTATATAATAATCTATTAAAAAACTATTTTAAGAACATCACGCTATGATCACCAATAGTAAATATAGAAAAAAAATAGCTGTGCTTGCGACTTCGTACGCGGATTTCGTAAGTTTTGAAAAATTAAATTGACATAACTTCTTTATTTGTTAACTGATTTAAATGAAAAAACAGTAAATGTTAAGTGAAGTCCATCACAATATAATACTAAAAACTCAATTCAAATCGGATAAGCCGTTTCTGAGATTAGCATCTACAAACATTCAGACAAACAGACAAAATGAAAAGATAATGTTTTGGGTTCTCTTGCCTATATAAGGGCACTCCATTATGAATTTTTAAATGTATTTTCCATGTACAGACAGCGATCAGTTACAGTTTTATTATATCTATAGATTATAAATAACTTTATTGGCTGATCCAATTCTCTGTATTCTCTGTATGTTTGTACATACATATGTCTTCAAGACTTTCTAGAACGTGTTGTTTAGTTTAATACTAACAACAAAAATGCAAAGATTTTTAAGTTTTATGAACCGAATTTGAAAATTAATTAAAATGATCTAACCGAATGTTAGTGGTCGCATCAATCGGAAATGGAGTTAAAGCAGGAGAAGTAGAGTAATGCTAAATATGTATTGAAGCAGTATGGTGGAATATGGTCAAAGCAGCTGTGGGATATAAAACTGTTAGCAATATTGTACATTACACCTATCGAATCTATTGAACTGGAATAAAATACATATCTATAAGACTATTGCCTATCAACCAAAAGTCATTTTCTAATCGTTTCGAAGAAATATATCCGAATATGATTTTCAGCTAAAATAATGCAGTTTGGCAAAACGCCCACACAAGTTAACTAATTCAACCGATGATATTAATTTCTTATTATCGTAATGTCAAAATGATAAAATCACTATTGATGACCAAAGACGATGTAAAAAGAAAGAAGTTTATCGCGAGACAATCTCTGGCTATCCATCAGGATTTAGGATTCCACTTTTTAACATGGGACTCTTACAACGCACGTTCAACTAGTGTTGGGTCTTGGGGATTCAGTTACTTTTCAGATTACCTTATATCATCAAATTCATCGGAGGGCGACTTTTACATGTTGCGAAACTATCTGTTCTTGATTCTTTCCTTTTAAACATGATTAACTTCCTTTATGTACAAGACATGCTTAAGTATTACCGGTTATTGGATGATTCGGTAACAGCCTTTAATTTATCAGCGTTACCATATTTCGAATCATAATGATGATGAAGGATTAGTCTCCACAGTTCAGTAACAATATAGAACGATAAGAGCATTAAAGAAAATGTGCAAGTCACTGTTAAACTAATTTGCATGAAATTTTAATCCGCATGTAGGCACCCAACGCAGACGTAATAAACTTGGATACGATGATGAAGTCTAATCAGTGTTAATTAGCTATTCTGTCGACCTAGCGTGCTGCAGTTAAACGATTTCTTTCAATACATAGCTGCTGCAGTACGAGGGAATGGCGATCGTGACGTCACAATAATGTTTCTTTCCTTTCTTTCTTTATTACGAACACTGAAATTTTTGAATGGAAATATCAAAATTTTGTTATCAGAAACATTTCGTTGTTTTTTCTATAAAGCAACCTATAAAAGCTTGTAACGAGTGACGGTTTTGCATATTAAACATGTGTTATAGCTAATAGATGCCTTACTATAAGCGATAGGCGATATTTCTAATATTGTAATTATGTACTGTACTTTACTTCTTTTAGAAATCCACTATCTTCTGCTTCTTCGTTTTTAATCTTTTCACTTACTTTGTGATGAGTCATTTCATTATTTTGGGTCGAAGATTTTTATTCATTTACTCTACTGTACATCTTTTAGATTTCCGTTATCTTCTGCATTTTCGTTTTAAATCTCTTTAATTTTCTTTGCGTTGAGTCATTTCATTCTTTTGGGTCTAAGATATTTGGTAATAGTGCTTTTTGGACGTCATATTGCTATTTGATTTATATGTTGAGCAGTCATGTCATTTTATTTAGCCGAATGTCTGGACTATAATGTTAAATATCCCGTTTCATTATATGTCTATTCCATGTTAAGCAGTTTTTAGTCAGTTTTTCTGTTATTGGGACCAATGTTTCTAAATGTACTATAATTTGACTAAAATGTTTCCAATTTAGGTAGGATATCATATTGCGTTAATGAGTTACGTAACATTATTTCAGTTAAACGTTTTTCGCTTCACGGTCACATTATGACAAGTGACGTAGGCATGATGTGGGGGAGGTACAAATTAAAATAGTTCTGCGCATAATAATGTGGGGTGCTATATATAACCTTGTATTAGGGTTAGTTAATTCTAAACGAGAGGGCTGATTTTCTAATTCTTCGTATTTATCCTATGATATAGAAGTAAATTTCGAATAATATTTTACGCACTTACGTATTTTTTTTATTTAAGGCGTACTCACGATAAGTGCATAAGTACGCGAATTAGCAACATAATAACAACTTTATTAAAGTTATGTATAATTAATACGTGTTAGCGTTACATTATTGGGCATAGTTCTCCAATCAAAATGATTAGTCGAAACCACAGTGACCAAGTGCGACGGATTTCACACGCCTTAGAATATTTCATGAAGAACTCTAAGGCGTCCTAGTTTCTTCACTATATTTTTATTCATCGTTACAGCAACTAGTATTCAATCTTGAAATTACCTTTTTTCGTTAAGAGGAACACGCCGAATTTGAAACGGGGACCCCGTCATTGGGAGGCTGGATTCTAAGCAACTAAGCCGTCACTGCTTTTCCGCTTTTTGCTTCTCATTCTCAGCGGAGACTTGCGTTGAACAGTAGAAAGATGGACATTTATTATCGTAAATGGTAAAATATTGATTGACCTAAGCATTGTTGCAAAAATTTATTTTGTTTTTAGTAACGGAACGCTTGTCTTGCAGCTTGAATGTATTGACCCAGTCGCATGAAGCGTGGTCACAGCGGAACTGGAGTTTTTTTTTTTATACTCAGTAGGTTAGCTTTTGGCCACAGACTTGTCTGATGGGACGGAAGTGACAAGGAAGAGCTTAATAGGAATGATAAGTCGATCTAGTCACTAATATGCCGAACATACATATTATGTTCCTAGTGGGCAATAGTAATTTAACAAGATAATCTAACAATCTATTGGAGCTTAAATTTCTTAGGTGTAGAGCTACCTTTGCAGATACCGTCACAGTCTCAATGTGCATCTTTCATTGATTTACGGCTTGTATGAAACTTTCTTAAATTCTCAAAAGATCTCCAAGGGGTTTTATTCGGTGAAAAAACTTTATCGAATATAGGAGCCTCTTCCCTAAGAGTTCTACTTTCTTCGAGAAGAGCTAAATGTTCATGACCCGTAAAGGCTTTTGACTGTTGTTAAAATTGAACAAAAACGACATCCGTTTGATATCCAACGGCTTTACAAAGTCCTGCTTAAATTTTGGGTTCTTGACTAGTCCTGATTCTCATGTAATTAGCAGTGCTTTTTTTTCGTTTATAATTTTCCTCGTCCAGCGAATTAGCAGATAGAATGTTTAGAGCCTGATCAATTTTTTTGTATGATTCTGTTAACACATTGCTCGTTGGTGAAAAATGCTTAAATATTTAAACCCGCATTTCGTTCCATGTCTACAATATTCTTTTACCGTTTTTACCTTCTCTTCTTAACCTGCGAAGCCTTAATACCCCATTTTCGAAAGTAAGAACATTTGTTCTTTTTTTCGGATTATTGTTTCTGGTCGGATATTGAGTTTCTCAAACACGGATCTACTCAAAGTAAATAAAGACGAGAATCGTTTGGCCGTGTATCGATTACTACCCACGTAATTGTCGAAGAACAAACAAAAGTTTGGGGTAAAATAGGCCGGAAGTGAACCATCTCACTTTTAAGGCGATTTTAAGTAGTACAGGAACACATTACATAACAATGCTTAGGTATGATGGAATTATAAACACTTTAGATTTATTTATTACAACTTGCTCCATATCCCGAACCTATAAAAAATTTTATGTTACGAAAATTGTCAAAGGTCCCAATTTTTTCTAACTTTCATAAAATACGTCCTTCTGGTTAGTATCAATTATTTTCATAGTTTTTAAAATATAGGTATAGTAAGTTAATTGCAGTAAACAAGTAATTAAAAGATGTTAATACTAACGATCATTTGTAAAAATGACACGTAATTTTTTATACATCCTTCATGATTGAAGAAATCAAACATCCCAGTGTTCGTAATCACCACCTGTATGAGTGTGTAGTCAAAACGAATATGTATGCCCTGAAATTTCAACAAATTTTATTTCTCATAACTTTTACTTCTTAAAATACTTAGACATTTACACTTAGACTCTTAGACATATGAAACTGTATCGTGATACGGCTGCATTATGATAAGATCAAATTCAGTATGTAGAGATACAAAAGTTACACTATAAAGACCGGGCTGAGAGACGCACCTTGTGAGATGCCTATGTTCAGCCGTGGATTAATATTGGTGGTAATGACAGTGACGAAATTTATGACCTGCATTAATTTAGTATAAAATAAATTCGTTACGTATAAATTTACACGAAACGAGAATTAGGTTTTTAACTGAACGATAAAATCCAAACATCTGTTACACCTATGTATAAAATATTAGAGGCCGGTATGAATTGAAAAAATTTCGCCCATAAAATAGTGTCTGTTTCCAATCTCTAAGTTCCAATTAAGTTTTACGTTTACGAAACGGCTTTAGGGAATATCGCGTGTCTCATGACTCTCTCATGATTTCAAGATGCTCTTTGTTCTCATACAAAGCAAAACAATAGTCAGTACCGAGCTTAATGGAATCGCGTAATGAAAGTATTTTTTTTTTCTCGAATGAAAACTGGCAAATGAACTTGTATTTTGCTATTAAAATAAATACTTGTGATATTAGAATATGTGGTATAAACATTTTCTGTAATTTTTTTTAATATTTAGTCTGGTAAATTGGCAGACGGGCCACCTGTTGATAATTGGTCACCAACACCTATGGACACTTGCAACACCCGAGGAGTGGTCAACACCAATTTTTGCTTTTCTGTAAATCCATTGTTTTACTTATAACAGGAAAATATTTGTGTTAATACGCTTAGGACAGGCGGTCCATGTTAACATTGAATTTAAAAACATGACAATAGGCTCACCACCTATTCCATAGTGGGACGTAAACGTAACTGGTGAAACGTGGGAGTGTACTACACTCCTCTGCCTACCTCTTCG
>DWJK01005919.1:0-10825 GCA_018248815.1 Croniades pieria auraria | reverse complement strand
TATATGTATGTATTTATATTTGATTATAGCTCTTCTATCTCACTGGTCTATTTAACGATTTATAAATGATATACAAATTTAAGAATTTTGTGTTACTTAAAAATATAACCGCCTGTTGTATACAAACTCCAGTATTTTATAACTTGGACCCTACAAAACCACTATCACAGCCAAACTAGGATTGTACGGGTTTTCTATGCTAATGTCGATTAGTTTGATTGGAATGGCCTTTACTTGGAATATACCAACCGTCGATACGTGTGTACGAGTATTTAGCAAACATGTAAATGTTATAAATATTTTTTTAACAAAGTTTCATCTTAATTGGACATCGTAAAACGCTTGCTAATTAGCGAAGAGGTCTTTGTGGATTATTTATCTTATTCGGTCTCAATCAATTCGGGTGTTTCTCGTATATGTGTATATGCATTTTATATATTTTATTGGTTGGTATATTGACTGCCTCGTTGGTCGAGTGTTTGCAAGCGCGAATGCTGATTGAGAGGATCTGGGTTCAAATCCCGGGTTGGGTACCATTGGATTTTACTAACTTGAATTTTAGTAACTATGATTTTCTAGTAGAAATTTCTGGTAGTGACTCGGAGTCTGGAATTGTGCCCGGTGTATGATAATAGGCTCACCCCCAAATCCATGGGATGTACAACATAACTGATGAAACATGGAGGCGTTCTACATTTCTCTGGCTTCCCCTTCGGCGGCATACGACCGTGACATTACGTTACGTTATTTAATAATATAAATATTAAGCGATTTTAATGTACTAGTGGTACAGCAGTTTTGAAGATTTGCCAGTCATTAATTAAGATTTAAGTTCGAACGTTTCTGAGGTTATGTCGGAGAGTATACCTCAATAAATCTCTGCTCCGTGCTTCTGTTTGACCACAGATTATTATCAGCTTCACATTGACAGTTTAAAAGTAGATAATGAATGTTTTACATAAATATATTATACGTAAATTAGAGGAGCCAGTCTAAAATGTGTCCATCGAAAAAAGAGAAAGCAAATGAGGCTACCTATCTCCCTGTCTTTTTCTACCCGCGCAGGCACAGGTAGCGCTAGCCCGTGTCATGTGACAGTAGTGAGATAGAGAAAGGTGGAGATAGGGAATCGCGATCGTTTCTCTTTCTAACCGTCGGACGTTGCCGCTTACAGGCAGCCGTATGGCTTCCCTACTCTATATATAATATTTGTATCAAATAAATAATGTTTTATTTTGGTTCATTTAATGTATTTATGACTCATAAGATATACATTTTAGAATTTCGTACTTCTACACGCTCGTACTTCATACATTTTCTTCTAGATATAAAAAAAAACAAAAATAAATTTAATACGTAAAAAACGTAACGTCACCCCTGTAATCCCCGAAGGGGTGGGCAGAGGAATGTAGGACACTCCCACGTTTCACCAGTTACTTTTAAGTCCCTAAGAATAGGTGGTGAGTCTATTGCCATACACAGGGCACTGATCCAGACTCTGAGTCACTACTAGAAATTGTAAATTAGAAAATTCACATAGCACCCGTGATTTGAACCCAGGACCTCCCGTTCAGCAGTCGCGCTTGCAACTACTCGACCAACGAGGCAGTCATAAATTTAACACATTTTACTTTTTATTAATAGTATCACTGAAAAGACGTTCTCTTATACGTTCTCTTACGTTTGAAGTTTACCAACTGGTACTTTGCTGGTGTGGTGTCCAAGTGGTAGCAAAACTGATCTATCCAACAAGAGGTTGTCCCACAAAACTCTCTGTCTTACAAAACTATTAATGACAATGATGATGATCTTGTTGTTGATGACGATGATGATGACGGAGATAGTGATAACTATGATAATTGCAATGATAATGGTAAAATAACTTCCATGAAATCCAATATCTTGGTACGGCAAATTGCCCAAAATGAACTATTTATTCAGTAAGAACAAAGTCGCGGGCACGAAGCGAGCGCGTTGCGAGATTAATTACGAATTCGTCATGCTGACGAGGATGAGTATGACATTTTTGTGCTGTCGATCTATCTGATTAGCATTTAATTGTCATCAGGTGTACAGTTCATGACGATTTACATAAATATCCGCGGCCTGCCTCGCCGCGCAGTCTGCGTCGCCAGTTAACACTAACAATGATTAATCTCATCTGTTGTTCCTCGAACAACAATAATCGTATATGGATTCTTAAGAATTGTTCCCTATATGTATATATCATGGTGTAAATCACTTCAAGAACGCAACACTTTTAGTTTTTTTACCGCTGGAAATGGCAGAAATGTAATAATTAAAACTATTGTTATGTAAAAGGGATTTTTCAAATATTTTTATAAAAGGAGTAAGTTTTTTTAAAACCCAAAAGTAAAGGACGCTTTTTGATTGATCAAAAACATATTACTTAAATAATCTATAATTACACAGTCCAAGGACCTCATCTTAGAACCTCCCTTAACTGGTAACACTATTTTCAGGATAACTTGCCTTCGTCGAAAGAATATGTATTAATTAAATTGCCTTAGACAAAAACAAAGCAAATTTTATCTAACATTACCAAATAAGACGAATACTGGCTAATGGAAGGAAAAGAAGTATCCGAAACCGGCGTTAGTGTATAAAGAGAGAGGTGAAATTAAAAAAAGCGCGATATGCTCTGCCTACCTCATAGAGACCTGACGTAACGATTTAATGGAAATTGTGTTATAGTAGAACAACCGTTTTCAACTAATTAAACTTTATTCATACATCTGAGGTTCATTCGAAGGGATTCCATCAAATCAGGATCCGAGCGAACGGTAAAGCAGACAGTAGAACTAGTTATAAATTCCATAACAAAAAATACGAAAAAAACTAGAATCGATATCCTTAACGTTACATCACAACCGGTCGCGGCGACAAGTTGTAAAGTATTAACAATATATTTACGGCTGTGAAGCGGCTACTGTGGGAACTGGGTCGGGGGAGTCTCGAATTTGTTGTGACACGGACTCTGGCGCCGTCGTGGACCGCGCCACGGTGGTGAAAGTTAAAAGCGACAGTGTCCACTACATTAATTTCTGTTTATTATCACTTATGTAATGGTAGAATTGAAACACACGTAATTCAAGTTAAAAGCTTTGCAATCTACCATCAATCATTCGCTAATATATGGTGTGGATGTAAGGACCGAGTTAGGGATGTTTATGGACTTGATTACGTCAACAGGCTAGAACGATGGTAATAGCGAGGATGATATCAATATAGAAGCGTTTAATTAAAAAAATAACTTACCGAGTAATATATATAGAGATCTTATCGAGTAATATAGATTTTTGTTTATTTGACGTACGTCATTTAACAAAAAATGATTTAATTCCGTCCCCATCTGTTACACTTATGTCATTACAATCATTCTTATTTACATTGACTGTCATGTAATTACATAAAAAAAATATCAACACCTGTGCCATATCAAAGTATTAACGTCATACAATTTTCCGTTATACTCTCACGAGACTATTAATAAAAAATAAACCTTATATACCAATGATAGAGTTTACATTCAAATGAGCAAACCTCTATAAAAAACTAGCGCTACCGTTAAGGCGAGAACGATGATACCGCTTCCGCTCGTGTTTTCTACCGGCGGCGTTACTTTGACATATCTCAGGTAATTAGAAAGAAGCTCCCTATCCGGGTTTAATACGTGACTCAATCTCGATACGAAACGATTTAATGACTCGCCGGCAGCGCTGGAGACAATCGATATTGGATCGATTCCGCCATGTTATTTCTAAGTTACGAATGGCACGCACGAATACCGATTCCGGAACTTACACGTGTACCCCGAAGAGTTGTATACACCGTACGCCGTACAGCTTCCTTGATCTAACATATCAGCGGAGTGTAGAAATCGTAAATATTGTTTGGACTTTTCTAGAATGTTGGTTCTCGATGGCCTTAGAACTTATCCGTTATTAGTCATTATTTTTGTTAATTTAGGCTTGTTAATAAAAAAATGTTATTCATTCTGTCAGATTATTTTATTAATTCATTATATTTTCTCTTATTATTTTTGACATTTTAAAAATCGATGCCTCGTTGGTCGAGTGGTTGCAAGCTCGAGTTCTGATCGGGAGAATTTCTAATAGTGACTCGGAGTCTGGAATTGTGCCCGGTGTATGGCAATAGGCTAACCACCTATTCCATGGGACTTAAACGTAACTGGTGAAACGTGGGAATGTACTACACTCCTGAAACATCAGAAACATAAAAGTATTATCAATACATAAATAAACGCTGTGTACAAAAAATATTGTTATTATATCACTAGGCAAAATATCTTACAAGGTAAGCAGAGGGCATCGAATTCCAAATATTTCCAAACTTCCAGATCTGACTTATTTCTCTTACGTTCATCACTCGTTTTATACGGCGCGTCGGTTTGGAAGACTTCTAGCTCCCTCACCAACCAATGTCTAACTTATTCAATCACGACAGGTGAGTGATGATTTCCCTGGACATCTGCATTCATAAGCATTCGCACTGTATTTCTATTTTTTTATTCTTTCATAAGCCATTCTCTTTACATGTCCAACCATAGTTTTTCTCATTTTTACAATAATACCCTCTTTTACAAGAACCATTTTTGTTACAACGAACGTTGCAAACGCTTGGCGAGTGTCAAGCCATATGTTCGGCGTAATGACCTCATCTCGATCGGGCTTTTTCTACTCGTACTTCCATTCTCTTCTTTAGATATTTAACTCTGGTTTTCGCAGTATTGGAATAAGCACGGAGTTGTGTATCGCCAACCGAGCTCGCTGGTTCACATGTTAGCAATTCACTAACTGGTAATAGTAACAAAAAACACTTACGTCAATCAACGTGTGAAAAACCAAAGGAAATCCATAATAATTCATTAATGCTTGCGGAAAAATAGGTACACTAGCCGGATGCTAATACTTAAGTAATGTATAGTCTGGACACTTCTTATTATCATTTATAATATACACCACATCGTAAGGAATTTACTTCACCACAAAGTTATTAACTTTATAAAAATTCAGTGGTCAATCTAGCATGTTCATTGCTTGTGTGTTGTCTTAATAGCTATCTTAAATACTCAGATTATATCATATCATCAGGGCCAGTCCACAGCTGGACATAGAGCTGCCCCGAGATAGTTTTGCCGACAGTTCCGACAGAATGATATGACAGTAATAAAATTGAATAAATCATGTACAGGCTTAATTCACGTACATAGGATAGTCGGACTAGTTTTGGATCTATTCGAAGTCATTCTTCACAAGTACCCCGCTGATTCAGCCAGGTCGCGGCGGAGACTGATAATAATAGACTTTTGTTAAGAACATGAAAACAATTGAAAAAATTATAACCTTCCTTCATCTAAGCCAAAAACTACGGAAACGTATCTTCACGCCGGTATTCCCCTAACGGGTAGACTGAGGAGTGTAGTACACTCCCACATTTCAGCCGTGAAAACAAAAAACGTGTTTTTGAGCCATGATATAGGTTTCCTTATCACTCACTCAATCAGCTGAGTTCTGCCCTCGCAATATTTGTATACGCAAGCCACGCAACGCAAAGGAGATAAAGAAATAGTAAATAGTGAAAGATAAGAGATAAAGAAATAGTCAAGAGAGAGAAATAGAGAAAGAATAATCGTATATCATACAGCTACGATGTACATTTTTTTGTAGTTGGTTTCCACAGGTAAGAGTCCTAACAAAATCTTTTGGCCTTTTCTGCTTTATAAAGGAGGAAATTTTATACATAAATCCACATATCTTCACGCCATGTTTTTTAAGAGGTAGGCAGAGCACTGAGTGCCAAATATCCTTAAAGATCTCTATTCTCTATCCCTAAAGGTCTTTTTCTGCAAACATTATCCTCTTCATATATGCACATCGACTTCGGAGACTCAAACATCTGAATATTATATAACTCAACCCGTAAGTTTTCGATGCGACGATACAAAGAGATGGCGGTGTGGTGGGCAGGAAAATAAAATAAATATTATAAAGAGCCCCCGCTGGCACGGCCATGTTAGATTGATAGTTGATACGAAAGTCACTGTCGTTCCGGTTCAGAGTTTTTTGATTGGCGACGCTTAAAGTGATAATTGTCTTCTGGCGGAGTACATGTTCAATGTTAGATTAAAAACTATCAACCATATTAATGTATTATCTATTGTTAATCGTTGTGTACCATCTCGAAATGTTCAGCAAAAACTAAAGGATAGATTCATACAACTTGCTCACATACATAAACATGTGAGTGATGTAAGTTTTTAGATAGGGCATATTTGTACTCAGATATTAATGACAGTAGGAAAAAAGCTGGAATGAAATATACTGAAAGACTTGCGAAAAGAATGAATGTAAAAACATCATACCAGTTATAAAATTCAATCAAGATACCGCATAGAACCATTGGGTACGTAGAGAAACAATTAAAAGAATATCATATACAACTTTCTTTTCCAATCGTAATCTTAAGACCATTATAATTTTACACACTGATTTGATTTCAATCGAATAGATATTTAATTACATACTGAACCTTGATAAAACTTTGACATCTAATCTAGCCATCTGTGAAATGTCTAACAAGATGGCATTCCTATTTGTTCACACTAAATCAATCAAATTTATACTTTGTTATAGACCTGTACGATTGAAGTTTGCTTGCTTCTCGCCCTATTTGAAGTTCAAAAATATTGTTGATGTCAACAAGTTACTACATTTGATTTTGGACTTTGTTGTCACCGAATAGGGTCTAAAATGTATATTGAACAGCAGGATCTGGGAAGTCAAAATTTCATATAAGTCATTTGTCAAGTATGGGGTCAAAGGGTGTGATTCGTCTCGTGTTAATCAAAGTACGGACAGACATGAGGATGATCAATTATATCAGAACATGGGAAAGATTTCCAGTTCTCAGCTAGGCGAGGCCCGCGACTATGTCTGTCTGATGTGCTATTTATAGTCTACTTGTTACTCAGTACTAATTTTGGTTGGTCTGTGTGTAAGTTTTAAAACTATTTGTAGTAGGATGGATAAATAGTAGATAGACTTCAAAGTTTTGTTCACAATATATTTATCGAACAATTAAACTTTCTGATATCGAAGGCACGATCTAACATTATTCTCTCGTTTCACTCAAGATTGAAGTTTACCTTCCATAGCATTCGCTATTCAACGCTGGACAAACCGCATTCCGCTCATATTAACTCTGATTAGGCCAACACAACAACGATTCAATTAATCATGAAATTAATTTAACGCTCCACTAGACACAGAATCAGTGATATCTTGCACTGACAAATTACCTTATAATCAGATCTCCACGATTTGCATTAATTAATAGGAAGCTATTAAATATTTACTTAGAGTCTGCAATAAAATCGTTTAAAATGAAATAATTCATATATCAAAACTATGAATAAACGTGACAACATTATTCCGTACCTAATGGAACTAAATGCATCCAAGTCATGAATTCAGATAATGCGCGTGTGCAATCAAACTCCTGACTACACCTTTATACTATTAATATTTTTTACAATCTAACAGATACCCACTTCTAAGTACTCCTACATCTATTTATAGTCATATGCGTCATCAAACTGAGTTCAATATTCACTGAACATTGTCATAAAACGATATTTGGTGAAAGTTACAGATGTGAAAAGGAATCGTAAATCAAAAAAAATCCCATCACTTAACCGCGTACAAATTAGCTTCTTGAAGTGCTTTAAAAGTTAAATGGTGAGACATTTAGCAACTGATAGCCCAACAGGTCCGTGAGAAACATCGCCAATAAACGAGAGTCACTTCACGGTAATCACAGCGATAAAAACAAACATAGCATTTCGTTGTATTCGTACACAGCTTACACGTGTAGCTGTCGTAAAATCGTTCTTATAAAAACTAGTTTTGGTTATAAAATTATTAGTACCGAGTTGACATTTCAATTTATACAAATTACAAGCGATTGGATTCTATAAATAACTCGTGTAAAGTTTATTATTATGTAGCAAGAGTATGGGTCTCAGGTTGTTTCCCTGGCGTACACCTACGCAGCGTTGACAGTTAAATCTCAATAGGCTATTTACCAATGCAGATATCGACTATTCTTCGGCCTAATCTGACACCGAAGAATTATTGCGCCGACTAAAATGAATACATTACATGATTACAATTTGTAATAATTTACATGGGAACAGTAAATACCACGTTAGTCACCAGTTTCGTGATGCAGTCATATAATGACGTGGGCTTGTTCCCGATCGTGTGATAATCGGCCAGTCGTGAACCTCTGATAGCAATACTTTTGCAAACGTCTGATTGTGTTGTGACTAATCGGGAGTTTGTTTCCATGATCAGTAAGCAAATCTTAAACATTCATAACCGGCAGTTAAAATATAAAATATCTTTTGAATTATTTATGCTTCTCATTTCTTATTCGAACATATAGTATGTATATTTAGGTACAAAACTTAATAATCTGTTTGACATTTCAATAATTTGAAAACAAAAGGTTCTGTGTGTAAAATGTGTGGACTTTGATAAAAATGATATAAAATCTATGGCCTTTGACAAGATAGTCATTTTTGTGTTCTTATATTGATACACTAAAAGCGTATGACAGGAGCTTTCATACGTTAATGAAGTCGTGGGATAATGGAAACTTTTAAAGCCGTCATTTACACAAAACGAGGTCGTATGAGGCTCGATCTTCATACTAGGATGGGCCATAGCGAACATTATTACCTGTCAGAGTTCTAAAGGAATTTCAAAGGTAAGGCAGACAAATGCAGAATTCTAAATAAAATTCAGGTTAAGGTTTTACAACTTTTGCGATTGTACGATCTTGCCAATTAAAAATATGTTAATAGATACATATGCATATGTATTATATGAACCTTTTCTAAGAAAAGCTTAACATTTTTCTAAGCCCTTTTTTTATATTTTTTAAGGTCAGTGTTTTACGTAACGTATTTATTTCACTAATAGAAACCCCGTAACTGCCTCGTTGGTCAAGTGGTTGCAATCGCGTCTGTCGTTCGGGAGGCCCTGGGTTAAAATTCCGAGTCGGGTACTATTGGAATTTTCTAATTTAGAATTACTAGTAGTCATTCGAAGTTTGGATCTGTGCCCGGTGTATGGCAATAGGCCCACCACCTATTCCATGGGACGTAAACGCAACTGGTGAAATGTGGGAGTGTACTACACTCCTCTGCCTACCCATCTGGGCATTACAGGCGTGATGTACTCGTATATTTAAGTGAAGATGCAAAAAGAAACTCAAAATATCGTCAATTAAATGTAAAAATGAAATCTAACCACTTATCTTCAATGAAATATTAAGACCACAGTGTACCATCTTGACCAAGTGTTAGTCGGCACACTTCACATGCCTAGAAATCCTAGAACACCTTAAAAAATATATTTAATGGTATAAAGCCAACATATTTATATCATATCAAGCCATCTCACGTCTTTTAAATGATTATAAACCGCATGATATTATTTTAAGTATAGCTTACGGTAAATGATTTTGTAATGTAATTAACAAGCAATGAACATTACAATGTAAAGTCGTGTGCGAGAAATAAAATTAATAATTATAAGCTGCAATCATCATCATCATCATCAGCCTATTTCCGTCCACTGCTGGACATAGCCCTCTCCAATAGCACGCCACTGAGCTCGATCTTCAGCTCGTCGCGTCCAACTGCTGCCTGCTTGTTTGCGTATATCGTCACTTCACCTGGAGGGCGTCCTACGGTATGTTTGCCAAGACGCGGTCTCCACTCCAGAACACGTCTACTCCGACGGTTATTGGTTCTGCGACAGTAATATTATATCTAAGCTTTAATATGCATTTAAATTAAAAGTTAACCCATTTGTCTGTCATTTGTCTCACTGTTAGATTCGGGTCTGCTCTCAGAAAAAGAAGGATTAAAGCTATTTTCTGACACGGTGGCAAAGTTCGGGTTAGCAAATTTTGCACGTGTCAGTAAGATTTAGGTATAGAGGATTGTTATGGTATACAAATGTCATTGACTGGTCATCATCAGCCTAAGACCAATGCTGAAAGTAAGGGTCCCCTGAAGAGTTTTTCCCCGTAATCCCCATGCTGGGCATGCGGTTAGGGGATCGCAAAGCACGGCCTCTCTCACCGCCTACGCTTACGCTTACGCTACGTACTTAGTATACTTAGTAAGTTACTTAATTTAAATATTACGCCCTGGACTATGTGACTTAAGCATTGAACATTCAATCATCTTCTCTATAGTGATATTCAAATGAGGAAACTCGGCCTTTAAACCCAGCTACCGACATCTGAACTAGCCGACAGTTTTTTAGGTAATGAAAAAACCTCTATGTACAGAGATATTTCTCAGAATATCATCCATTGTATTTTAAGTCAGAGAAACCGTGAAAAAAATAAATTAGTACCTTTATTTGTGCCGATTCAAATGCCATGGATGATAGGTACGTACTGTAGCGATGATTCGTCAACGTTGTACGTGATTTATCCACCGTGCACCCTTCTTGCACCTAGTTCTTATAATCTATTGTTATTATATTTGTCAACCCTTCCATCCCTTCACGATTTAAATTCAATGTTTCCACTGTTGGATATAGAGTTCCTGTTATAATCAGTAGTGTAAAGCCTTAATGCAAATTTTAGTGAAGCGAGAAATCGCATTCTTCTTCCATCTTTAGGAATACTTCGCTTCGTACTTCTTCATACTTCATACTTCTTCATACTTCATACTTCTTCATACTTCATACTTCATACT
>DWJK01005918.1:0-10827 GCA_018248815.1 Croniades pieria auraria | reverse complement strand
TGTACCGGCGTAACTCACGTACGTTTTTCGGGATGGCCCGACTAGTTTCGGACCTGTACGAGGTCCTTCCTCATGAGCTCTCGCCCTTTGCAGCGAGGTCGCGACGGAAACTAAGTGTTTTTTAAACATACATTAATATGATATATCTACCCACTTTTGGTTTAATATAAGTTTACAGACAATTTTATTTTATTGGTCCTATTGAGAGTATTTCTAGAAGTTCGACAATGGGACCGTGATAGATTTACCAATGTGGTCATTAGGAAGTACATTAAACACACATATTGTGTCCTAATAAGATGTCTGTCTAATCAATGTGCTTTATATCATCTAACTAGTATCGAGTCTCGTATTAGATGACCCTTAAAATAATAAACAAGTATGCCTTTTTTAAGAGTATTTTGATAATGACAGCCACGATGCTAAGCCACAAATTGAAAAGAAACCAAAATGGACTATGCTACCATGACATTCGGTGGTATATGTCACTACTTTATTTGTGTTCGCAATCATATATTTCTTTGTTATTTAATTCAAAAATATTTCATTTATCTGGAAGAAAAAATTATATATATTTGAATTGAAATACAGACTATACCATATACAGAATTGTTGACATTCTTTATAACATATAGGGATTTTTTAACGAAAGTGCACTTTACAAATTCGTGGTAATACTGCGTTTATATCTCTAATTAAAATTTTTACATATTGTTCTATATTTGAACTATGATTTCTTATATAAAATACTCATTTCGAGATACGTAAGGCCAAGTAATACGGGACGCGCTAATATAAGTTGTGGTTAATGTTAACTGTGCTACATAAATTTCGATAACATTTTCTTTATTATATTATATCCAACAAACTATAAGATTTTTAGGCCATCCTTGTTATATGAGCACAATATAATTTCTTACATATATATTTCATGCAAATAACATCGATTAATATGAACATACATTTATAATATTCAAAAATGGTACAATGAAAGGTATATCCATAGAAAATTATATATTAAAATTTTTATTTCACGTTCATATTGTCAAATTGTAACAGTGAAAATAGTGCAACATCGTATTACATTTTACTATACAATATTATCTAGTGATCGACTTCCGAGCTATTCTAGTTACATTCGCTACACTCATAATATCACGTCAGGCCGACACGATAACGTGTCCATTATATTTCGTCTTTTAAGCTTCTAAATAATACATAATAATGGAATATTATAACTTTACAGTTAACTCCTATATTACTTTGAACACACCTACAAGATACAAGCCGTTCAAATTATGTACTGTGATAGGAAATCGAGATATGATCAAACTTGGCTCTCGACAACCGCGAGCCTGACCAGTAACATATCGACGTATACAACGCACCTGCAGCTAAACGACCGAACCGTTCGAGAACCATCCACTCTAGTCCGCGGTCGGGGGTACACGTTGCGGGACCATTCCGGAACCGTGGACCGCATCACGTCCGAAGCTGCCGTCTCCGAACACGGAAGAGGCTCAGCGCCGGAACTCGGTCGTTAGCCGACCTCGCTCCGGACATAAAAGAGCAGGTAGGGCGTGGCCGCGGAGCGGATCTTAGGCTCGGCGGAGAGCAGATCCTCGAAGTCCTCGTTGGAGATGGGCTTGACGAGGTCGTCGTCGCAGGCCAGCCAGCACGCGTCAGCGCGCGCGCGCGGCACGCAGCAGTCGCGCGCGGCGCAGCCGGCCGGCGCGGCGCGCGCGCGCCCGAACAGCGAGCGCATGAAGTTGCTGCCCGAGTTGGTGGCGGCCGCGTCGCCGCCCGCCTCGCGCGCGCACCGCGCCTCGCCCGCGCCCCCCGCGCCGCCCGCGCCCGCCGCGCCCGCCGCGCCGCGCACGTACGCCACGTAGTGCCCGCCCGTCAGCGTCTGCCCCAGGTGCATTATCACCGCCCACAGGATGTACCTGATAATTTTAATGTTGCACCTTCTGTAGCCTTCATTGCACGAGCCGGCACCGGCATAGATGATCTAATATTCGTTTACCGCTGAGACATGAGGAACCAAAAGACTGAACATTTGCATTATTTTTATCCAACATGTACCATCTGCATTTCCCATAAAAATATATTACTAACCATTTTTCCCATATGAACCCCAAATATTTTAAGGCTAACGGCACTAGTAGCAGCAGTTTTGAACAGGCTTAGGAGTTAACGACCTATTAATTGACCGTGAAAAACCTCGATCGGTGATACGAGGGTAGACGCTAGTGGATAGAAAGAAAGAAAGAATAGATGTTAGACGTTACCGGTGCGCAGGTGGGTGGTCCTGGAGACGGCTAGCGCACGGCTCGCAGAAGCACGGCATAAGCAGCGGCGTGGGCGCGTGGCGGGTGATCTTCTCCATGCCGCCGCTGAAACGTTTCAGTTGCAGCACCAGCAACCGCGGCAGCCGCGAGTACGCTACGCTGCGCCTTGCCTCGTTGTAGCGCAGGCAGCGCTCGCACCAATACTGCAAAATCATTTATATTTAAATTAATCATCTTTATCATGAACGATCCACTACTGCACATGGGTCTCCTCTCAAAATGAGAAAAGGTCAGACTGCTACTGGAAATTAGAATGACCTAACTTTTCCTGACCCGAAGGCTAAACCCAGGACCTTTTACACAACAATTGCTCCACTAGACCAAGGACTCAGTCAATTGTAAAATTGGTTACTTGACTACACCTTATTCTGGTCGCGAAGATACTCGCTAGAGAGGCAAGCTGCTCGGAATGGTTCTTCACCGGCGTCTTCCTCCCCCACAGGCACGCACAACTCCCAGACCGCTTGGGCTTTCTCGGTCACAGTTTCACATTCCAAACACATCGTCCGCATTATCATTGTTCCTGGAACATTTTAAAAGTAAGCCTAGTTTTTGCCAATACACGAAACCACACTATGTAAACGTCTGCAACACACATTTTGTGTATACAAAAGTTTTACCATTTAAATGGGTCCAGTCCACCATATTTGGCTATAGAGAGCATGCAATTTTTAAAATGAGCGTACCTTCGAAGTCGTCGGCGACGAAGTCCCAGCCGGGCCGCTCGCGTTCGTCGCGCTCGGGGTCGGCGGGCGACGGCGCGCGCTCCTCGGTGGGCGAGCCGCGCTTCTCGCTCGCCTTCACCTCGCGCCGCTTCTTCCACGACTTGCGCAGGCTGCCCAGCGTCTGCTTGCCGCTCTCGCCCTCGATGCACGGCTGCCTCCCCAGACCGTTGCTAGGCGACGACATTATACATATTTATAATACAAAAATCAACCTATTACATCAATATACAAACCTACGAATTGTAGTCTAAAAGCCAAATACTTATTTGACAATCAGGTCAATAAAATACATTATGTGTGATGAGACTATTGAGATATATATGCTTTGATATTATACGTTTACAGACAGATTATTTAACACCAAAGCTTATCTTCATTAAAAGACCCAGCACCTTGCCTGTATAACTCTTATTCGTCTTATAAATTAAATTATGTTGAAAGTTTTCACCTATCACCGTTCTCCTGTATCTGCAGACGGGAAGCGCGCGCGCTGAGCGCCCGGCACGTCTCCCGAATGTTATCTAACAGGCATACCAACAGTTCGTGGGCGTCTTGCTGTCGATTGCCTACAAGGATTCACAGTCAGAGAAAATGATACACGTGTAATATAGATTAGATTTCAGAGAAATTAACAATCAAACATAGACATAGTTATAACATCAAAAAATGTTCTAAAATCGTCCATATTGCATGAATATTCACCAGGAAGGTGGCAGAAGTTATTCAAATAGTAAAAAAATACTATATATGTATGCAAAGTATTATGTTTATATAAAGTAAAAAGTATCGATTGAAACACACAGTTACAAACATTTGCTCTGCAGCATATTCTAGGATCGCAATATCCCCTAATAATAAGTAATAATAAGCATGAAACTTTTGGGGATAATAAAGACTCATATTTGTAACGTACCCTCAAACGTGGAATTGACTTCTCGAAGTGCGGCTAAGAAGGCGTCAGCGGGAAACGGCTCCGGGTTGGCGTCTGATGAACTGCTATTGATGCATTTACTCTCTGCTGCTCGCAGGTTGAAGTAAGTCTCGTGAAGTTTCTCCGTTGCTATCTAAGTGATCAGAATTCTGTATAATTTTATTTATGTTATATGACCAATTGTGGAGTCATAATAGAATCATATAGCTACATTTGACATGACTGTAATGAAGATATGTAAGAAAATGATTGGACCTAATCTGAGCCTGTTAGAAGCTTTTAACTGTCTCAAAGACTGACAATAACAATAAACAATTGTTTCTTAAAAACAATATCTCCTTGTACAGATTGTTCAATGCTTCCTAAAGAATGATACAGACATGTTACTGCTGAGTTGTATCAATGTTAAGACTTCCTATTCTTATGTAGATGTGCAAGGGTTGATGAAGGGATTGCCTGCATAATCATCAACTCATTAAAAAATCCTACTGTGAAGAAACAATGTTTACAGATTGACGAGTATAGTATCTAACATACTTAAGTATCAAGGGACTTGTGACAGAAGTCAATATTATAATAATACAAAAATATGTTATAAATATGTATAATTGTCTATGGTAAGTACTTCAAATATACTATCTCAATTTCGCATATTATATAGAAAATAATACACATCTGCACAGAATCAACAGCGAGTCAGTGTCATATAGATGTAATACGCTGATAATGTTATCAGTTTGATAGAGAGGTTTTTAGAGCATTAGATAAAAGAAGCAGAAAGTTTATTTGGAACAAAATTAGATAAATATGTATGACTAACAAGTATTAACTACTTTTTGTCCAAAACAAAAAATGTTATAATTGAAATGAACAAATTACCTGTATTTTACTCTTTCCAGAATTGCTATCTGATTGTCCAAGTGATAAAAGATCCTTGCTACTCCAAGACCTTGCACCAGTGGAGGCAAGTCCTGCTGCACTCCGTCCTAATGAAGAACTCTTTAGTCTGATACTGCCTAACTTTTGCTCCACTGTTGCCAAGTCTGATACAAGATGATGCAAATTATGAAGGAATCTTGGTGCATACCTGGAAGAAATTCTTTAGTTCAAATAGCGCCATATCAATATAATATTTTCCACTTATAACTTCTAACTAACATGAAAAAGTCTTCAGTGATTATTACAAAGCAGAAATCTGTCAAATAAAGTGGTTGACAGATTTATAGTATGAAGAATAGGATATTATCTTTTATACAGACTGCAGCATATGATTTCAATGGAAAATTGCAATAATCTGGAGACTGGATCACACAGGCAATCTCAATTTACTGGGAGTACTAAGTGCCTAACCACATCATTGATATAAGTCTATGTAAAAGAAATGTTACAAATAAATACAAAAAAGTGAATGAATGAACAAATAATAGATAATATAATCACCGTAAAGTATATAGCACACTGTTCAAGTAACAAGTGTTCCCGAGATTGGAAAGAGTGGCGATTGGGCTCTTCCATTGTGCACCTCCAGCATACTGTCCACCATGGTTGTCAGTTGGGTGGTGGCCATTCAACATGGCAGCGCTGTCTGGTGACCTCTCCAACACTACCAACTCTGGTTCTTGGGGTGTATCTGTTGATAGTTGAAAATAACAAATCATTTTAAATTATAAAATAGCCTCTTTATTTCTGTTACCTTTTTCTATGAAAAATACCTAGAAGACAAGTGAAATCAATATTAAAGGGATTTGCATACTTCTTTGAAATATTTTTCCAAGCATTACTAACATTAAAAGTAAATCTTAATATAACATTAAAAGCAAAATAGAACTGAAATTATAAGTTACCTACAAGCATGAAGATGATATTAATTTTAAATATTGATATATTCATGTTTAAGTTTGAATTGACTGTCTTATTGTTTTAAAGGGTGGAACTGTTGATCAAGAGGTCCTAGGTATAAATCCTGGGTCAAGTAGTATTGGATTTTTCTAACTTAGATTTTGTAATAGCGGTTTAGTCTGAATCTGTGGCCGGTGTATGGTGTTAGACTCATCACCTATTCCATTGTGGGATATAAGCATAAATGGTAAAATGTGGAAGTGTACTACACTCTTCTTTATAACCCCTTGCAGATTACAGGTGCGATTTTACGTTTTTTTTAAGCTTGAAATAATTTTTATTGGTTTCATAGTGTCTATACATTTTTATAAAAATAGGATTGTGATACTCCATCGTACCAATAAGAAACTGCTCAATCAAACCATTAATATTATGTGCCTTAAATGGCATAAAAATGATTATGATGATACTATATTTAGTAAATATATTATGGACATAATATTTCCATTACTCCTGTTTACAGTGGTACCATATCCTGTATATGGTGTATTGGCTAATCTTCTTCAGGATTTGATTCCTTAGACATTTTTTGTTTATTAGACATTTTAATTCATCAATCTTAACTTATTAAATTTGGTATGACACCTTTTATTATTTGCATTTTATTTACTAAATATTTTAAACCTTTTCTTAATACCATTTACTATTTTATGTAGCTATATAACAGATGACATCAAAAGATTGTCTAAAATTATGTATTTGGTCATAATTTTGTAATAACTGCCACAGCTTAAAGGATATTGCTCTTCTGTTGACACTGACATCAGCCTCATTATGTACCGCTATTCTCTTTGCTAGACACAGTCTATTCAAGAATACTAATTTCACGACTCCTGCTATGTCAAAAAGTCCCAAGTTTGTTTTTTCAACTGTCTTGACCATTACATTAACAATAGTCTAAATAAAACTTTTTTATTTTGTTACCAAAATATTCTTACTTTCCTAACTTCCTGCTTAAATGGATAATAATTGAATTATTATAGTACTATAGCGTACTTCAGTACATGTAAGAAATATGTACTATTCTATGACAACACAAAATAATCAGGCCTATCCATGCACACAAGTCCAGTAAGATTTTAATTACATTTATTTTAGGCCACTACAAAGACATAGGATTAATAAATACTTCGTCTGGCCATAAATACTGTTATAATTAAAAATAAACAAAATACTACTTTTGAATATGGAATCTATCATTTTTATATGTTTTTTGTATTGTAAATATTTCATGATAATAAAATGGATGGTGATAAAATCAATATATTGTAAAATATTTCATGATAATAAAATGGAGTGAGGTGATAAAGGGAACCAAATAGCTGTGATTGCATTACATAAAGTAGGTATGGAGCCAAATACAGTTTTTAAAATCCTCCATATACTTGGTATTAATGAATTAATGTTTGTGTACCGGGCTATTGATAGGTACAACGAAACCTTCTCTGTTTGTGACAGAAAGAGATCTGGCAGTCCACACAGTGTTCATACGAAACAGGCAATCAAAGCAGTAAGGGAAAGGATTCTACGAAATCCTGTGCTAAAGCAAAAGATTTTATCTTGAGAAATGAAGATAGCACCTAGAACCATGTCACATATTTTAAAAGATTACTTAAGACTTGCAGCCAATAAGAGACGCACTGGTCATTTCTTAACTGATAATTTTAAAAAGAATGGGGTGGTAAAATCAAAACAATTACTTAAGCGGTACACAAAGGGAGGTCACAGAAAAATATTGTTTATGGATGAAAAATTTTTTACAATTAAGGAATATTTTAACAAACAAAATGACCACATTTATGCTGAAAGCTCTAAGACGCTTCCCAATTAGTCAACAGAGTACAACATGAGCATTATCCTACTTCAGTGATGGTTTGTTGGGGTGTTAGCTATGAATGAGTGACTGAGCCATATTTTTGTGAAAAAGGTATCAAAACAGCGGCACAATTGCATCAAGATACCATTCTGGAGAAGGTAGTTAAGCTCCTTAACAACACCATGTTCAATAACCAAGAATGGTCTTTTCAGCAAGACTCGGCGCTGAGTCATATAGCTCGACCCACCCAATCTTGGTTAGAAACGAACATTCCAGACTTCATTAGAGCTGAAGACTGGCCGTTATCTAGTCCTAAACTTAATCCACTGGATTATGATATATGGTCAGTTTTAGAAAGAAAGGCTTACTCTAAACACCATGATAATTTGGAGTTCTTAAAACAATTCATATTATTGGCAGTGAAGAAATTTCCCATAGAAAGAGTGTGTGCTGCTATTGATAACTGGTCTCAACTTTTAAAGGACTGTATTGCAGGCAATGGAGACCACTTCGAATAAACTTTATATATTTTTAATAGTTTTATATTAATTAAACTAACACTGTAATAGTAATGAGTGTTACAATAAAAAAATGTTGTTTTTCTTTGTAATAATATTTATGGCAAGACTAAGTATATGAAGATTCAATTTACAAAAAATAAGAAAAAAACAGACATGCTGTTCACCTGTTGTCAAGTGATTAGTACAGCCCATGGAAGTCCATAGCCAGCCTTGAATGAGATTAAATTCACATTAGTTATCTAGGTATTAGACATAAAATTTATATTCTATTGTTGCTCTTAATAACGATCATATTCAACACACACTTCACACTATTGTTCTTAATTTGTACAGAAAAAACTAAAAAGGTACATCATTAACAAGGTAGTTATTGTAGTGGCAAGCCACTTAAGAACTGAAGGTATGGGAGAAAACCCCGTATAATGAATTATGAACTAACACTGATAGACCTCTCTTTCATTATAGACAACACTACAACAAGTACTCAGGTATCAACTGTTTTATAATGCAAATATTTTATATTTATAAACTTCCCAAAATCGTTCATGCGTTCACCCCAGTGTATGACATAAATAACTAACACACCTGTGTTGTCACTTCAGGTACAATAACCTATAGTGAGATTGAATTTAGAACATTTCCTGAGAATTGCAGCAGTCCACATAGTATCCACCGATTATAAAACACTACTAAATAATTCATGACGAGATATCCACTTAATAATTACAATTTTAAATAACCTTTTAAGTGAGGAAAGTGGATTATACATACCAGCGGATTGCAACGGTTTCGTCAGTGGCTTCAGTTTTTTTGCGGCATTCAATGTATTTAAATACGTATTCGTTGGCTGTCTTTTATAATCAGGCCTGTTCTCCTTATTATTTGATTCAGTGTCGTTATCCTCAAAATCCCTGTTTTCGTTGCTGCTTATAACTTTCGCATTATTTTTTTTCAAGGACAGTGTCAGTTTACGTTTCCTAACTCCTTGTGTTGTTTCTGCTACAGAATTAAATGGCATCTTCAGTAAACCTGTAAGGAAATAATAAATTAACAACAGAACACCGTAAAGTATGCAGATCGGCTAAGGATGTCGGAAAGTAAAGCGGTCCCATAAAGTACACTTACGAAAAAAAATACTTTATGTACATTGACTCACATTATATTTTGTAAGACAATGTATATATGTTCTTAGATACATAAATAAATTGTGCTAAAGTAAACAAGAAATGAGAGAAAATAACCGCAAACATTCCATTCTGTAACACACCGCCATATTGGACTTTATTGTGTAATGAATGAGCATGAGTGCAGTACATATAACCAAAGTTGCTATGCTCCAAATTTTTACGGTAAACAAAATATTAAACATTTTTGGAGTAAATTAAGAAACTTACGAACTAATGATATAAGAAACATATTGTTAACATTTATGATATCCGCTTGTCATACATTTTTGAATTATATTTGTACATTATTAAGTAGAATATATGGCAATATTAAAAATTCGTTTGTTGAAGAACGTTATGTGCATAATAATATATGAGAAAAAACTGGGAATTTGAAGTATTTAGAATTAGATATTTTCGATATATTACGTATCCAGTGGGGTGTTCATGTCCTAAATAAAAATATTTAAAGAAATTTTTTTACTACAGGTAATAAAATTATTAAATGATAATGGTGGTCAGAAATGGTCATTATTTATTTGGCAAAATTTAGTTAACTTAATTTATAACCATAATACATTATTAAACATATAAACAGGTTTTGTACGTTTTTTACTATACAGTAGAACAGCATTTGGCCGCGATAGCACCTGACCGAGTACAGATGCAGTTCAAAATGGATCACGCACGCATGCCTCAGAAATTAGTGACCTCACTTATTGACTTCGTGATTGTTACAAATGTTAAAATAATTCTACTATTAAAGGTACAAAGAGGTATTCAATGTCAAGACGATAATTCCATTAGACTTAAGTGGAGACGACGTTAGGAACTTGGCTCCATAATTTTTTTGCAATCTTATTCTTATTTAGGAAAGACATGTGAATATAATTATCTATGTCAGCTGTCTATGAAACTAAATATGATCTTTGGACTTTGTTTTATAAAGTTGATTACGCGTCTAGTCTAAAAGAGTCATGTGAGCATCCTTTGTTATTTTGTCTTCCAATACAATGTACGAACATTCTAGGTACATACTCTTCAATACAGCTTATCGAAGGCATAATTTTCTTTTTTTTCTTTTACAATAAATATCTACTAAAAAATTTGACACTTGAATTTAAGACACTTGAATTTGAACTCGTAAAATATTATTCTTGAAAATCGAAAAAAACGTCTAAGCCATTATGAATTTCTCGGAACGCAAGGAAAAAACAACAGATCTTGCTGTATTCATCCCTCTTCGAATGGGGGCGTTAGATTTTGAATTCGATGAGAATTACTAGATGTCTGTGTAATTACAATAAATTCGTACTTTTAAAACTATAAATATGAAAGGATGTCATCATCATCATCATCATCATCAGCCTGCTCCCGTCCACTGCTGGACATAGGCCTCTCCAATGGCACGCCACTGA
>DWJK01005917.1:0-10827 GCA_018248815.1 Croniades pieria auraria | reverse complement strand
TCATGCCCACCTCAGGGGCTTTGCGCCCCTGCACGCTCGTCCCCCTGAAGGCCGTCCGTACCCGCGGGAGCTGGAAGAGTTGGACGATGCTCACTAGCATCGATGGTCGGCGAGTGACGATCACTGACAACAACACCGTCAGTCTAACGAGGTGACATCACCGGGGGGCGGTTGACCCACCGAGACTGCCCGGGTAAAGAGGAGATCCTCGGGGCCCGCAGACTCGCACCCATGCGGCGATATATCCGCCGCGGCGTACGAACGACTGCCTACGCATGCATGCACTACCGTGTACCGTCAGGTAACGGGGTGAAATCACCGTGGGGCGGTTGCATTTCTGAGACTGCCCGGGTAAAGAGTGGATCCTCGAGGCCCGTAGTCTCATACCCATGTGACGATCTCTGCTGCTGCTACTACCGTGTACAATATTGACGTGCTGTAGAGAATGTAAACATAAATACGACAGTGAATATCCGCAACTAAATCGTTTGGGATACATTTTAAACTATTTTTCTAGTATGAGTACAAGATCTTCTTTCAAGATCATAAAAAAATTACCTTATCACATTATACTATCATACAATAGAACAGAGTACCTACCTATCGATGCCATCGAAACCTGGCGGTGCTATAATCTCTTCAGCGATGCCAGATTAGCTGTCGGTACATGGAGGTGTTGAAGAGTGTGTACAATGCTACCACTATGACATCCCGATTACATGACAGAAGCTCGAACCCCATCCAGCTGCAGCGAGGCGTCCAGCTGCAGCGAGGCGTCCAGCAAGGAGATGTAATATCCCTAAAACTTGTTACTGCTGCACTGGAAGACAAATTCAAGCTGATGGAGTGGAAAGGACTGGGCATTAAAATCAATGGTGAACACTTCACACATCTTCGGTTTGCCGACGATATAGTGATCCTGGCGCAATCGCTGGA
The DNA here is from genome assembly GCA_018248815.1 of Croniades pieria auraria. Classification (NCBI taxonomy): domain Eukaryota; kingdom Metazoa; phylum Arthropoda; class Insecta; order Lepidoptera; family Hesperiidae; genus Croniades; species Croniades pieria. The sequence continues at coordinate 9,891 of DWJK01005917.1, read as the reverse complement.
CGACCTAAGCATAATTGCTAAGCGACCTCAATAGTGCGTCACAACGCGTGAGTCTTAAGATGAACATGGACAAGACGAGAATCATGTCGAACGTCTAGGTCACACCCGTACCGGTTGTTGTTGACGTCACTGCATTCGAAGTTGTAGACTAATATAACCTAGGACGACCAATACAGAAGGGTAACTTCAATTTCGAGGGAGAGGTTACTCGAAGGATCTAATTCAGTTGGCCAGCGTTCGGGAAACTAGGAAATATCTTATCGTCTAAAATACCTCAGTGCCTGAAGTCGAAAATATTCGAACGGTGTGTGTTACCAGTAATGACATACGGTGCCGAGCCGTGGTCCTTTACTGTGGGCCTCATACACAAGCTCAAAGTCATTCAACGGGGTATGGTGAGAACTATGCTCGGAATTTCTCTATGCGACGTAATCGGAAACAGTGAAATCCATAGACGAACAAAGATAACCTACATAGCTCTCAAAATTAGTACCTAAGTTGAAGTGGTAATGGCCAGGCTACATCGCTTGAGTGACCGACAACCGATTGGGAAGAAAATCATCGAGTACCGGCCACATCTCGGTAAAAGGAGCGTAGGTCGCCGTCCTACTAGTTGGTCTGACGACCTGAAGAAGACAGTAGGAAGCTGCAGGATTCGAAAGGGTCAGGGCTGAAAGAAGTGGCGCCGGGTAATGGAAGCCTATGTCTAGCAGTGCACAACTAGAGGCTGATGATCATGATAATAACCTATCTATTCTAAAATTACAAGCGTGATGTTACGTTTTTTTTGCGTTAGAAGAGAAAACGATACATATGTATATATTATATAGGGGTCAAATGGGCGACCGCGGCGAAGACGGGGAGCCAGGAGAAGCGGGCGAATCTCTCGACCACGGAATCAATGTGAAAGGCGATAGAGGGGAAATGGGAATACCAGGCATAAAAGGTAAGTATTTTTAGCTACCATTGAATTGGCGCGAAAATACAAACTGAATAAATTCTAATGTTTCAACCGTTATTATTTACCCATTAGTATATTATTCTTTACCGGAGCTGATTTCATCAAATTATTTCAAAAAGACCTTTTACTAGATTTAAGATATCCTTGCTTATGTTTATTATATTTAAGGTTGAAACCTTACAAACAGACAGCACAATCTTTTTGCACTTGTAAAGTTAAGACTATTGATAACTAAAAGTGATCTATGATACAACTATTACATCCTTTAGAGAATATGGTAGTTGTATCATATAACGTAAGTAAGTTGTTTTTATCGATTAATTTAATTCGAATGTTTGTTACGTTTATAACACAAAAAGTAAATATTTATATGAAACAAAATCGCAATCACAAAACGAGGTTCCAAAAGGCTGATTCTGCACCTGTTCATATCTGTGTTATTTTCCTGTGTAGGCATAAGAGGAAGTAAAGGTGATCTTGGCGATATGGGTTATGATGGCATCATTGGTATGCGTGGAGATGTAGGCTCTCCTGGTATTTCACGAGAAGGTGCCATGGGACTGAAGGGCCTTGCCGGAGAAAAGGGTGATATCGGTCCCTATGGAGAACCGGGTAGTAAGGGAGTAAGAGGACCTACAGGTTTCCCATCACCTAAAGGTAAAAAAGGGTCACGGGGTGAAGTTGGATATGCTACACTATTTGGTGAAAGGGGAATTAACGGAGGACCGGGAGATACTGGAGAGGTAGGTGAGCCTGGGTACCCTGGCTCTATTGGTCGTGCAGGAGTTCTAGGAATTAAAGGCCAAACAGGATTTCCAGGAGACCTCGGGAAAGAAGGTCTAATTGGACCTGCTGTAAGTAACTTATTTATTTGAATATTCTAAGTAATTTCTTACAATTCGACACGGTACTTATTAGTTAATTAGGGCCTAACACATAAAGATCTTAGCAGCGGACTTTCTAAAGAAATATTTTTAATCGAAAAATATTTTGTCAATTGACGTGGATAAATTTGTATGTAAAAGAGAAATTGAATGAAAAATAGTATTCGAGTTAGAAAAATTAGTATAAATTACTCGAATGATCGCTTTTTTCTACTCGATCTAAGCCACTCTCTGAGAATCTTATAACTTACGTATTTTACGTGATAGCCCGACTAGTTTCAATCTTATACTGGATCCTTCTTCATGAGCTGGAAAGCTCATAAATACTATAAACGCTCCTTTGAAGTTTAATAACTTCTAATTTATAGATCGATAATAGATAAAACTAGTGTGTACATTCATCCATCATTTACTTAATATCTATGAAAAAACCCTCCCAACATATATCTAGATTTTTAATATTTTAACAGGGTAGAAAAGGAATTCAAGGAAACACGATACAAGGAGCACCAGGTCAATCGGGGCGTCCGGGATTTGTAGGGCCACCTGGCCCTATAGGTGAACCTGGCCTGCAAGGTCAAAATGGAATGCAGGGTGATACTGGACCTAAAGGAATGAAGGGAGAAATTGGTTTTCCTGGTAGGAGAGGTGCAACAGGAGAACGTGGACTAGTAGGATTTCCAGGTTTTCCAGGTTTAATAGGTCAACCAGGCTCAATAGGCATGGAAGGTGATAAAGGTGAATCTGGGACTTCAGGATATCCCGGTCAGCCCGGAAAAATGGGTCTACAAGGACAAACTGGTGTTAAAGGACTACGTGGAGATTTTGGCCCGCAAGGCATAAATGGCTTGAATGGTCTGCCTGGTATTAAAGGTGACATGGGAAACATAGGCCCTATGGGTCCGCAAGGTTATGGGGGCGAAAATGCTTTTAGAGGAATGAAAGGCGACTTTGGAGAACTAGGATTATCAGGAGAGCCAGGACTACCCGGATTACCTGGTCCGCAAGGAATAAAAGGTGATATAGGTGAAATTGGAGTGTCGAACAAAGGATATATGGGCAATAAAGGTCAACCAGGATACCCAGGAATACCTGGTAAGCCAGGACGTAATGGAACAAAAGGGAGAATTGGTGAATTTGGAGAAACTGGAGAAAGGGGGCTACAGGGAGAAATAGGTTCACCAGGAAGACCTGGATTCCCAGGCACTTTTGGCCCTGCTGGCACGAAAGGAAGAAGTGGTTTAATGGGAATTGAAGGAATTCCAGGCATGAAGGGATCCACGGGCATGGACGGTGAACCCGGCTATATGGGTAGACCTGGATTGCCTGGAGACGAAGGTTATATTGGCGAACAGGGGGAAGTTGGAGAAATGGGTGTTGAGGGAGAACGAGGTGAACAAGGTTCTACAAGTTACTTACGAGGAACTAAGGGAGACATTGGTGAAATTGGCGCTGCTGGTATTCCTGGGATAAGTGGAGGCAAAGGAGAAATAGGCTTTTTTGGAATAATAGGCAAAAAAGGGGAAAGAGGTGATAAAGGTTTCCAGGGTGCAGTTGGAGAATATGGATTAGCTGGACAAAAAGGTATGAGGGGAGAAGGAGGACTACCGGGCTTACCTGGTATAAATGGAAAAGAGGTAGATCGGGGAGAAAGAGGCAGAGATGGTATTGATGGTCTATCTGGATGGTTTGGACCAATGGGTCAAAAAGGTGCACCTGGTGAATATGGCGTGGATGGCCCTGAAGGAGCGTCTGGGCAGCCTGGTCTAACTTTCACAGGCCCTAAGGGAACGAAAGGAATGAGTGCTGCACCTGGTCCTAGAGGTCAAACCGGCATTCCCGGTAATCGAGGAATGGAAGGAGCGCCCGGATTTACGGGTTATGGCGGTGACGTTGGAGATCCAGGTTTTGCCATAAGTCCTAAAGGCATAAAAGGCGAACAAGGATGGCAAGGTTTGGAAGGAATAAAAGGTGAAAAAGGTGAAATAGGAGAATTCGGTCGAGATGGATACATGGGTGTTCAAGGCGAACCCGGACTTCCAGGACTTCGAGGTGATGAAGGAGAGGTCGGTTTAGAAGGGTGGCTAGGCAACAAAGGTTCAAAAGGAGATGTTGGCAAGGCCATAAACCCGTCAGATATTGTACCTGGTCCATCTGGAGAAATCGGACAGCCGGGTGAGGAAGGATATCCAGGTAAAGATGGCAGCCCTGGAGCGTTTGGGCGAAACGGTATACCTGGTATACAAGGCGACAAAGGTGACAAAGGTTATCCAGGTATAATAGGAGTTCCAGGTCCCCAAGGATACCAGGGCATTAAAGGTCAAAGAGGCTTCATAGGTCTTGAAGGCAGTCAGGGCTCAAGAGGTGCTGCTGGTACGCCTGCGCCTCCTCCTCCAATTCCAAAATCAAGAGGTTTTTACTTTACAATCCATTCGCAAACGGGAATGATACCGGCATGTCCGACAGGAACGCTACCTCTTTGGAGCGGATTTTCTCTTATTCATATTGTGGCTAATGGGAAAGCTCATGGCCAAGATCTAGGTACGTACAATTTTGTAACAACGATATTTTTGTATTTCTATTATTAGACAACTATTTCTCGTTAGATGCTATAAAATATTTTTTTTTTTTAAATTCCAGGGACTGCAGGAAGTTGTTTACGAAGGTTTTCTACAATGCCATTCATGTTTTGTAATATAAACGATGTGTGTGATTTTGCTCAACGCGAAGACTACAGCTTCTGGTTATCGACACCTGAACCTATGCCCAAGGCAATGACTCCTATTCAAGCCAGAGACGTTGGATCATACATTTCGAGGTTAATTAATTCATCCTTAATATTATTTTTTTTCGTTATGTTTTGCGATACTTATTTTATTTATGTAGGGGTAATTCATATACTATGCGTATTACGAAAGGAGATTTAAAAGCTCTGAAATGAAAAGCTACAAAACAAAGTGAACAAAAAAAGTAGTTTTACTTATCGGGGTAAATATTATTCCTAAATATTATTACACCGAGCGTTAAATATATCTGTCCTTTCCAACCTGTTTGAATTAGTTCACCTACTGTTTGATATAATTAGTCAAAATAGGTGTGGCCTGATTAGGTTAGGTAACATTCGTATTGTGTATTTGTTTTGTGTATTCTTTCATCTGCTATTTTATCGGACATACATTGCATTTTTCCTTCAAATATTTTGGCATACACTTTAGTTGTTATCATATTGTGCATCCACATTGTTATCATAATAATATCTGCATAATGATAGTTGCATCGTTTCAAGGCATGTCGTGTGTTTTCAAAAATGGCACGACGGTCTTGTGTATTTGATTTTGGTGTTCAACCCTATATTCTCTTCGGCTTTTATTGTTTCATTTACTAAGGCTTTGTATCCTTCCTTAACCAATATACCTTTCTTCTCGTTTTTATACTATTATTTAATTGCAGGCATGCTAAATAGTCCAGCCAGTCTTTCTTTTTTTTTTCAACCGAGTCTCAGATTTCGTTAACCCACCACGCAGCGCCTTTCATGTAACTACATATTGTCCATCCTTCCACATATACTATTCCTGCTCTTTTTACCTTACTATCTTTCCAAATTTTTTTACATTCATCAAAGCGGAAGTCCGTCACATACGTGAAAGGCACATATTCGTGAGCCTTTCATATACTTGATATTAGCGCATGCTCCTTACGCCAAGATCAACTTTTCTCTTTTTATTCTCTCAGGCGCCTAAAAAAGGATCATGCATTCGCCATTGTCATTATGTGTTAAAAAAGAACCCTAGTCCAACTTGTAACCAGAACAGTGATTTGTCGCCAGACTGGGACCTCTATACTCTCCGGTCTTTGAGACACTACCTTTGAGTGGCCTTAAGATAAAACGCTGTGTTGGTCACAATGGGGTTTCTTTCCAAGCATAAATCAAGCTTAGCTTAGCAGCATAATTTATTCCATAAAGACCATGAAGAGCTCACATCCTTGCTATTCGGTCCAGAACCAGCTGTTCAAGTCACACGTACTATTTCAACCACGCTTCTTCAATATAAACTTTTTGTGTTTTGACCTCCTTTCAAAAATTCTCTTGATATAATCTATGTATATGAGTAACTAATTTTATTATTTCATGTTTTTGTTGTAAAAAATAATGAAGCACGTATTCATATGGATTCACATTGCATTTACACGCTCAAATGAGTTATGTCACATCATTACTTATGCGATGTACGCAACGTGGCTGACGGCCGTTGGATGCGAAGAGTTAAAGATCGAGCTCAAGGGCGTGCAATTGGAGAAGAATTTGTCCAGTAACTGACGATGGCGGGTTGATAACGATGATAATAACTCCTCTATTAATATTTAGTCGTTATTCAAGTGCCTTTTAAAAATATTGCAGATGTCAAGTTTGCGAGTCATCGACCAGAACTATCGCAATTCATAGTCAAAGTAATACAATACCAGCTTGCCCCACGGATTGGGAAGAATTATGGATTGGCTACAGCTTCTTAATGGTATGCTTCTATACCGATAATACAAGCCTAATAACGATTAGCAGCCAAAACTTCGTTTCTAATTGTACTTGTCCTGCGAGACGTAGCCATGTGACTAGTACTCGTATGTTTCACGAGATGTTCCTCAGTGTGTCAACTTCTTCCAGCACACGGCCGGCGCTGACTCGTCCGGCCAGAGTCTGATATCGCCTGGCTCCTGTTTGCGTGATTTCCGCACTAGACCATTTATTGAGTGTAACGGATTGGGGCGCTGCAACTACTTCGCTACGTCGGTCTCCTACTGGCTGTCCATCATAGACGACAATAGAATGTTCCAAAAACCTACACAAGAAACTCTGAAGGCGGATCATGTGTCAAAAATTAGCAGGTTTGCTTAATATTTGTATAAAACCGTATTGGACGCATGCAGTCTCCTAAACCATTTATAGTAGGTACCTACTCGTGTTAATTGTGTGAACCGAACAATATAGTTAATTATAAAAAATTAAACGCAGTACATAAAAACAATTTTGCCCGCAAAATTGCTTTATGATCATTTTAAGATAATACTCGTGACTGCCTCGTTGGTAGGTGAGGTCCTGGGTTCAAATGGGTGCTATTAGATTTTTCTAATTAAGAATTTTCAATAGTGACTAGGAGTCTGGAATTGTGCCCGGTGCATGGCAATAGACTCACCACCTATTCCATAGTGGGACGTAAACGTAACTGATGAAACGTGGGAGTGTTCTACACTCCTCTGCCTACCTCTTCGAGGATAACAGGCGTGATGTTACGTTTTTTTTGGATATTTAATACTTGTAGACCAAAATAAGAAAGGATTGAGAAACTTAATTATTTAAGGTTAAGTAATCCTTATTTGGGTGTCTCGTTGGTCTAGTGGTTGCAAGCGCAAGTCCCGGGTTCGGTTCGCAGGTCGAGCCCTATTGAGTTTTTTTAACAAAAGTTTTTAGTGGAAATTTCTGGTAATCAAGTGACTGGTGAAACGTCCGAGTGTACTACATTCCTGTCTACATTCTCAGGGAAAACAAATAATAATTGTTGGACTAGCCGGGTGAGAAGGTACAATCTGTTCGTCTTTGTTTGCTAGGTGCGCAGTTTGCATGAGAAGGCGGCCGGGCCTGACGGCGGGCGTGCCGTTCGCGGGCGGCCGGGTGGACGCGGTGCCCAACGCCGTGCGCCGCCCGCCCTACTCGCGAGGCCGCTACTACATCGGCAACCGGCGCGGCAACCGGCGCACCTGGAGGACGCCGCCAGTCAACAAAAAATGATAGCCGTTCGGAAGCCTAAACAAAAATACAGTATATAACTGTGAAACTTTGTAACACAGGTGCTAGTTTATAAATAATTATTATAAGGACTGACTACAAGTGATTCTAATAAATAGTCAAAAAGTAATTAATAACGGATGACAAACACTGCCATTTAAAAATAACCGAAGAAATATAAGAGTCCCTTGTGTAGATTAACATTATGTAGATATTCAATATTTTAATGTCGCCATAAATGTTTTTTTTTCTAACTTACGGGAAAAATATCCAATGAAAAAATTTTAAATTAGTGAGGGCCAGAAAAAGGAATATGGAAATAGAAAAAATCATATAATAAATATTTTATTGCATATGTTACGACAGTGAAAATTCTCTTGCAGTAATGTACATATGTATGTACCTATATCTACTTCTTCTAAGTAGTAAATTAATTATTATTAAACTTTATCAATAATTTATTATTTTATTTCAAATGCAATACCAACATGTCTCATCTGTATCGCTACGTAAATATAGGTGGGCCCCTACATGGACATGTCGTATTATTCCAGTCGGCCTGCAGTAACTGTTCACGTGTCTCGTAGTTCAGACGCGGTTGGGGATAGCGAGAGGTTTGTAAAGCGAGGCAGCGCTGGGTGTGGTCTTCGATGACGGCAAATCTTTAAAACATTTTCTGTGCTTCATAGAGAGCATGTTACAAACTTTCCTGTTGCTATAGGGAGAATATATTGGTGTTCGTGGATTTTTGCTCTAGTTCATCTGATTCTTAAAAGGCATAGCGGTAATATCCACTCTCCTTGTTGTACCTCGCAATTCCTCAGATACCTCAAGGCTCGTCATTTGAACAGCAGTCGCCAACGTGACCAGACCCGTACAAATGATGATCTGGTAAGTCGATTATAAGCATAAGCTATCGAAATAGTCGGGAGGCAAGACATTTGGTATTGTAAGGCATGATGATGGCCATCGTGGGAAGTTACCTTCCTGTCGTCATCGACAGTTGTTACTCAGACCGGAAGCCTCTTAACGAACTCTGTCTCGATACCTACTTCGCCTTACATATCAATGACTAGCTGTGCTACGCGATTCGGGCAGGTGAGGCTGCGTATTTTGAGCGTATTTTCACTCGTGCTCTACTACTATGCGTAACTTCTAACTCTTTCTCCCTCACAGAGTTCCTACAAAGGCGCTCGAGCCCAAAACTCGAATATCTGTAAAAGAAGCTAGAGCTAATTGCTTTGTCATTCTGAAAAAATCGAGACATTCAACACAATACCTCCTTTGCATGGAGTTAAAAGCATAGAAGCTTAAATTGTCTTGTATGAATTTTTCCTAGTGCCTCGGAGTTTGAACGTGTGCCCGGTGCATGGCAATGAGCTCAACGCTTATTCCATGGTGGGACGTAACTGATGAAACGTGGAAGTGTTCTTCACTTTTCTGTCTACTCCTTCGGGGATTCTTGGCGTGATGTATATTTTGTTTTAGTTAAGCAATTTCCTTATACCTATAAAGATTTTTTTATGCAAAAATGTTTACTTTAATATTCGTTCATATCGTTCGTTAATTGTATTTTAAAATTATATATCTGCTTTGTTAAAGTTTTTAGTTATAATTACGTATTACTAGTACTACTAATTGACACTAAAATTTAATAAAAAGTTTATTTTGAAGTAAATCACGCTTTCAAAATTTTATAACTTATCAAATTAGTAATTTAAAAATATGAAATAATCAGATCTCTACTGTTGGAACACGGTGCTCCTATCAACATGAATGGTTTAAGGCTATAGTGTACTATGCTAGCCAATTGTGGATTAACAGACTTCCCACGCCTATCTAAGAGAATTTTAAATTTAATTTGAATGATCAATTCAATGGAGTAAAATTGAATCTTTCTATTTCCCAAAACAGAAGAAAATAGAATTATTATTCATTATCTCGATATACAAATGAATATTTAAGCTTCATTAATCTGTGATAGCGATAAAAAACACTTACCTGAAAAAAAGAAATCAAATAAAATGTACCTACCTACATCAAATTTAAATAAACACAAGATAAGTTTTATATTTGATTTGCGATCATTTTACAAAGTACATTTGAAACGTTAGATTTTTAAATAATTCGTGACCAATGAATACACCACAGAAGCAGTGACACCCCAGTGGTTAAGAATTCAGCCTCTCAAATTCAAATTCAAATTCAAATTGTTTTATTCATTATAAGGTATATACATACACTAAATGAAGGTCATGTCTAGTCAC
>DWJK01005916.1:0-10828 GCA_018248815.1 Croniades pieria auraria | reverse complement strand
GTTACATTTAAGTTCCATGGTATAGGTGGTGAGCCTATTGCCATGCACCGGGCACAAATCCAGTCTCCGAGTCACTACTAGAAATTCTAAATTAGAAAAATCCAATAGTACCTGAGCCGGGATTTGAACCCAATACCTCCGGATCGGCAATAGCGCTTGAAACCATTCGACCAACGAGGCGGTCCAAAACAAAGAAATGCTCACACAATTGTGTTGCTAGAATATTTTACTTTGTGGCTGATTTTTTGTGCTAAATAAATAATAACATTTACTTCACCTTGACATTGAGGCACATAAAACCACATTATCAGAGTCTATGTGATATTATGTACATATATTATGATAACCAGACAATTTATAGTGTACCTATATTATTTTCTAAATATATCCATTACAAGTCTTTTATCATTCCACTGTTGGAACACGGGTCTCCTCTTATAATATGAGGGTTGAGGCTGTAGTCTGCCACACTGGCCAAGTGCTGGGTTGCAGACATCACTTACCTTAGAATATTTTTTTTAATAATTCTAAGGTGAGCATTTTTTCTCGCTACGTTTTCCATCACCATTAGCAAGTGATGTTTGATCTCAGAACACACATCTTTTTAAGAGGTGGGTTCCAACCCACGCCACGGCACACCATGAGTTTGCACCCAGAACCTCAAAGTGAGAGGCTCAATTCTAAACCATTAGGGTACCACTGCTTTTTTTTCTAAATACATAAATTGACACTTATATTGACAAGTACACTCTCAAACAAACAAACAAACATAATTTTTTTATTTAGATATAAAGATTTTTGTCCAGTGACACAAACTGTGTCAGCCTTGTAGAGATTATTTGTACTGACAGTTCATATTTATAGTTAGAGATGCCACCCTATCGCTTCAACCACTTAACAAACAATTTTATTTTAAAAGACGGGCCAAAAAAAGTATTTTTTTTATGTAAAAAAACAATTCGAAATGTTGTCTTGGCAAGAAAATTACCAATAAAAATCAAGATTTTTATGGCAATTTTGGATTTTGATCCACATTACAAAAAATAGTGGAATATTGTAAGTGTGTACAATTTGGCCAGTTTAGGGGGTTCAAGTTAACTCGAGCGTGCAAGTTAATGAGTTTGGGAACACAAGGATTCTGTTACAAATATCCAAGCAACCAATTACACAACAAGTGTTTATTAATACAACAACTATGCTCGCTAGTCACTGGCCAGTCAATATATGTAACGAGACTTCGTAATTGGTAATTTCAAAATAAATATTTTATATAATAGTCAAATAATTTATTCACCCTGAAACAAAAACTTAGAAACGGGAAAATCAACCTTACAAATGGTGTTAAACTAAGACTGACCATAAAAAGTAATTTGTGTATCTACATCTTTGCTAGGTATATAATATTCTCTTATTTACCAGCTTGTGTTATGTACAGAGGCTGTTGATGTCCAGTCAGATGGCTGCATCCTTTTTCTCCTCATTATCACCTTCCTCCTCCTCCTCCTCTTGTGCCATCAACTGTCTCGCCAGCTGCAGTGCCTGGAGAAAATAAAAAAAATATTTGATATTGATGTAACATAACATCACACCTTTAATTGCCAAAGGTGTAGGTAGAGGAGTGCAGTAAAGTCACATGTCACCGATTATTTTTACGTCCCACATGGAATAGGTGGTGAGCCTATTGCCATACACTGGGTACAACTGCAGACTCTAAACCACTACTAGAAAATTTTAGTTAGAAAAATCCAATAGAACCTGACCCAGGATTTAAACCCAGGACCTCTTGATCAGCAGTTCTGCTTGTGACCACTCAACTAATGAGGCAGTCAGACGTTATGATTAAGCTAGAAAAAGTAAAAATAAGCAAGCTTTGCTAATGGCACCCTTAAGCAATCTCCAACAACATAATCAAAATAATTAAGATAATCATAAAAAATAAAATAATCAACCCATTGATAATTTCGTTGTTGGAATATGAGTCTCCTCTCATATTGTGAGGGTTAGGGCCCTTAATAACAATAATAGATTAGACTAAATATATACTCAGTGATATTTTTACACCCAATAACAAATCAAAAACTGCTATTTTATAAACAGATACATATATTGTGTTGGACAAACACTTCACATCTTAAATTACCAGTAGACTAGCTGTCCGACTTTAGAAACTCATTATGACAGTGAGTCATGTCTCATGAGTCTAGATGTTCATATCCAATCCATTAACTTAACAAAGGTCCATGCTTAGACAAGCCTTATCTTTGCTTTTAAATATTATACATATTTATTATAACTAACTGATTGACAACCTTAAAAAGGCTGGTATTATCGGCTGAATGTGATCTTTGGAGGATCGGGTGTTGTGGCACACCTTGGGCAAGGCCTATGTCCAACAGTGGAACAGTAAAGGTTGATTTGATGATTATTACTATTTAGGCATTTATAGACCATAGCATTCATAGCACTACTGTTATTGATGTGGTTTGAATACCTTAGATCTGTAAAATTAGCAAACACTTGCCGCCAGGCCTCATATGAGTAATGTTTACTAATTTTTGGCTTTACAAAAGGGATATCAAAAGGCTGTCAAAATATCCAAAAACAATGAATATTAATCTTTGTCTCTTACAATGTTACACTCACAATACAGTTATCTAATGACAATAACCAATATTGTTTGCATAACATATTAAGTCATTAAAGTGCATTTATCTCGCTAATGTGCATTAGGACTTATGACATTAACCCCAGATTAGAGAAACCTATAAAATACACTTCAGGTTAATATCTGAGAGATTACTCATTTATTGAGTATTACAATGAATATTTACGATTTCAATTCATTTCATTTAAATTATACATATGGTTGAAATTTTGTATCAAGTTACCGACAAAATCAAGTTAAAAATAGCGACCGCGCAAGGTATGCTGACAGGTACCTAACCTGGAACTCGTTGTAGTGCATTTTGCGCTTCTTTTCGAATTCGAGCCGCCGTCGTCGCACCTCCTCTGGCTCGTCCATGTCCTCATCACTGTCGCACGGCTCTACGCACTTGGGCGGCTTGTTCATACTCGCCGCAAGCTTTGCGGCGAGAATATTTGCATCCAGTTCGTCCGTAGGCTCCAGATCACCGTCTATGGCTTCGGAGTAGGGCGTCTTCGGTTCATCCACCTTCATATGCCCATAATCTTTATTCGGAGGATGGAATGTCTCCATTATATTCATCTCGTCGAACCTCTGTTCCTTCGCCCGTTTACTCGTCGTCGGAGTCCCATCCTGATTATCGACACTTCGCGATGTTTTAAGAATACCCTTAGAGGGTTTCTTTTGTAAATTCTGAGCCATATTTAACTTTAATATTGCATCTTACGATAGTGTTCACGTAATTTTACACAAACAGTTTATATTATTTTTCGGCTGATGACAAATGCACCGATTCTACCATTTTTTGACAGATGCACTTACGACCTGACATAAAATTGGCATTCACAAGTGTTGTCAGAAAGAAAACTGAAATATCTACTTTCAAATATATTAAATAATAGTACAGTGTGATTATATCAATTTCAATGCAAAATCGTATCCTTTTAATCTATATGCATAATAAATAATAAACAAGGAGGCTTACAAATCTTAAAGCTATCTAAGCCAAATAAATGGTAACATCTGCATACTTTACCTTCTGACTTTTGCTTCTTAGTAATTTGAGTTAGACGACCTGAGGGAGAAAGAAAACAAATATATCTGTATTGCTCTCGTGCTGTAAAAATATACAACTCAGTGTGTGACAGTTACATAGTGTTCTACTAATTTGCTATTACACATAGTTTTTAACGAGATTCGTTATGTATTTTAAACTGTAAACTTAAACGGAAGATATTCGAATAAAAATATATTTTTTTGCAAGAACCAGTCAACGTTAGCAAACTGTTACAAATGGTTTTGACTTGTTTTTATAGTCCGTAATCTGGTATAAATTTAGGGTATAAAAAACCACATAAACAAATTATTCATCCTTTAATAAATCTTTAAATCATATAACATTCTACGATGTTCTTTACAATACTAAGTTTATTTTACAAATTGTCACTAGCCTTAAAAATAGCTTAACCCAAGATATTTTAAATTTATTAAATAAGTAACTTTAATAAATATTTTTTTAATCTACGAGTATTTAAGTTAAAACCATTGAAAAACACAATAAATAAAATGTATTAACAAGATTACTTTCATACAATAAGTATTAATTGCAAATGAATAAAGCAACTATTCTGTCACCTATATTGATTTATAAATGAAGATTATTATTTTACAATTTATACATGACACGGATAAAAATATACAAGAATTCTGTAAAAAATATCTATATATATATATAAAGTCGAATAATATATAAAGTCGAATTCAATACTCCGTATAGCCTTGATGAGAAATAATAAAAAACTGTACTAGGAAGGATTTAAATTATTGATTTGACCAAATATCCAAGAGATATCAAACTTTAAATATTTTATAGTACATTTGTGAGCTCAAGTTGTTAGTAAATTACTACCTTACACGAAAATAAATTAATATGAATAATGATTTATTATACACAATAAAAATAAATTAATAGTCGACGAGTGAACATTTCAAAGCTAAAGTTATTACAATTCGATAGACAATTTCAATGAAATTATTAACGTCTAAAGATTTTTTACTTTCATTAATTAATAATCTTCAAGTCATTATAGTCCTTGGATTAAATCATTTTAATTCTACATATATATTGTATAAAGTTGAGTGGTGGGTTTCGTATTACCAGATATTTTTGTCATTCGAGGTGGTCTGTCTGATGTACCTGAAATAAAGAAAGAAACCTCGTTAATATACGAGTAATTATTAAAATATATGTATATACTATATATGCGGAGAGTTATAACACATTATTGGGTTTATTAAACTTGAAATTTCTAATACTATCTCGGAATCTACACTTGTGCCCGATGTATAGTAATACACCGGGGACAAGTGCAGTACAATATTGCCCGGTGTATGGCAATAGGCTCACCGCCTATTCCATGGGACGTAAACAGAACTGGTGAATTACTAAAGCGTACTACACTCTTCAGCCCATTGCCACTTCATTGCAATCGTAGTATAGGACGCTCTCTGCCCGGTGGGATGACGATCTGTGAAAGGCTGCAGGCAGATGTAGGATGCACCAGAACTTGGATAACCAGAAGAAAAAAAGCAGTGATAGCCTAGTGGCTAAGAATTAAGCCTCTTACTGCGGGGGTGCTGGTTTCAAATTCATGGCACAAACCTCTTTACAAAAGTGCGTTTTAAGTTTAAGTATCACTTGTTAACGGTGAAGGAAAACATCGTGAGGAAACCTGCACACTTTAGAATACACAAAAAAAATATTTCTAAGGTGTGTGAAGTCTGGCAACCCGCATTTGGCCAGCGTGGCAGACTATGGCCTTAACCCTCTCATTATGAGAGGAGATCCGAATACCAACAGTGTAATGACAAATGGGTCGATTATTATTTATTATTATTATTATCCAAGCACTCACATCAATACAGGTCCTCGTCATCTTCATATGCAGTATCGTACCAGTCTCTGGCAACATCTTCGTATATCACTCTCCTGACTTCTTCATCGTATTGAGGGTGGAGAATCCTGGGTGACCGTGCTCTAAACTCTAAAGGCACATCGTAGCACTTGCAGACGCAACAGGCAGGAAACTTAAACCAGTCAGCGAAGATCCCCCGGCATTCGTTACGAGGATCATACGCAAGTAGACGGTGGAGACGGTACTGCTGTTCGCATCTGGAAGTTACAACATAGGTAGATATTGATTAAATACTTGTAAATTTACGAAAAAGACTTTCTAAAGGCAATTAAGAGCAAAATTTTTGGTCACCTCTATCTAAAAAGTCACGCTAGATTAATCATTAATTATTATAATCAAGATTTAATTAACTGCCTCGTTGGTCGAGTGGTTGCAAGCGCGACTGCCGATCGAGAGGTCCTGAGTTCAAATCCCGGGTCGGGTACTATTTAATTTTTCTAATTCAGAATATCTAGTAGTGACTCAAAGTCTGAAATTGTGCCCGGTGCATGGCAATAGGCTCATCACCTATTCCATGGGACTTAAACGTAACTGGTGAAAGGTGGGAGTGTACTACACTCCTCTGCCTATCCCTTCGTGGATTATAGGCGTGATGTTACGTTAAGATTTAATCAAAAATTAGACTAGTTCGATGAAGCTGTCGCAATGTATTCTAGAACCCTTTTCATAGCGAAATAAAATGTATGAGTCTGGATTTTCAAAATATTGTATACAAAGCTAAAACAATTTCAATTGAATGTTCAATGTAAGCAATCATGTTTGAAATTGATTGCATATTGATAAGCTGATCTTACAAATAAATTATTCCTAGAAGTAGAATGAGTTGAATTTCTGAATATTAGACAATTACAAAATAAGTAACGTCACCTGCAGCCTTCCCTGCAGTACATCTGCTTCTTTTCGTGAACACAGGTCTCCAAGTGTATGTACTGCTCGAAGGGATACATGTTGAGCAGAGCCAAGACTTCGCCCCGGGTACTGTTGGCCCAGAACGGCGCTGCCATCTCTTCCTTAGACTCGCATGCATTTCTGAAATTACAAATGTCAGAAATGGAATTAAATAATATTAAGATCATGTTCATAAGATGCAAATGCAATACAATATAAAATAATGAAACATTGTAGAGTATAAGAAAAAAATTGGGTTTTTGACGAGATTTTTTCGCTGTATTTCCGGACTTCATAAATGATGATAACAACTTTTACTGCCTAACAAACAAGGTGAACAATGACAATTCTTGCAGATTATATTAGACAGAATTTGTCTGAGAGTGTTTCTGTGCAACATCATTCAAAAGGGGCCGCTTTTGAAAAAAATTATAGCTATGCAATCAATGAGCCATACTGAAGCAAATACAACCCCTATCCCTTCTCCCTCCCACCTATTGATGGAGCTTAATAGGACTCAAATAAGAAATTATCGAAGCCATTATTATTCACCAAGATTACGTTTGAATTGCTTTTAAACTTATATTGCATTTGCTTTAATAAACAGTATTGAATCATCTCTTATACGAGTACATCAGAATATGCAACCATTTCCGTTAGTAAGCAACACCATAACAGAAGATTTAGTGATTCCATCCGCGCATTATGATTTAGGAGAAAATGTTGCCACTGTACGAGAAAGGAAACTTGTTCCAAATTGTTTTTCTGGTTATGATGTCATGCAGGTTTTCTCCTACATTATATTTATTGTAAAGTAATGGTCAAAAACTTACGCTCCTCGTAATTTAATAACGGACGGCCGCATAGACTCTGCATGCTGAGATGGCTTAGGATGGAATTCTTCTTTCTTATCGGTGACTTTCGAATCAATTCTATCGATTTTTACTTTTTCATGCTCGGAAAACAGTAGAGTAGGCGGCAATGTGGATGTGTCAACTGATTTCAAATTTTCCTTGGCAGATTCTGTCGTTGAGTCAATATATTCATCATCTGTGGTTTCTGTCGTGTTAAGAACATTTTCAGTTGTCGTAGTGATATTTTTCTCTGTACTATTATTTTCAGAAATCAAAGATTCACTCTTAGATGTACCTTGAAAATTTGGGTAAATACTGTTAGTTTCTATACTCTGTTTTATTACAGCTTCGAGTGTTATAACGTCTGGATCTAAATTATTAATCTCAATGTTAGCGATACTTTCAAGTTTTGTTTTGTACGAAATGCCTGTATCATCGTTGATAGTTTCGTTGCTAGTAATTTCAGTTTTATTTCTGCTACTTGTATGATTACTATTTGTATTATTTAATACTTCTAATGGTTTTACTCGTAATGTTTCATTGTCTATCTTTTTTATTTTATCACCGTTTGTTTGTATCGGTCTAAAGTGGGGCTTGTCTTTCAACGCTCTTCCTTGAGTTTTCTTAGAATACATCATTTTTGTCTTAATAATATCTTCTGCGAAGTCAGATGTTTTTACTTTGCCATCTTCTTCCTCTTCATCGTCATCTATGAAGTTTTCTAGCTCAGCCTTCAAAACAGCTATATGACGTTCTTCGCCATACATTCTTCTCATGAGGCCCTGAAATATATAAAGCGGAGTGTCAGAGAGAGATGTCTTTAAATATGTAGAATACATACATACATAATTACATATATGTTTCTATTCTATATAGCTATATAAATCTACAATCGAACATCACAAATTAGACTCGACTACTGCAATGATTTCCATCTTACCTGGTTCTCTCTAACGAAGCGCCGTATTGCGTGCCAGGGGTAGCTGTTCCCTGGGGTGGTGCAGTAGCTCTGCTTGCTCAGGTCGCAAGGTGCATCGGGTAAGCCCGAGGCACGGTTCGTTCGGTAGGGGCGCGCGCAGGCCGACGCGTAGTCGTAGCCCGCAGAACCGGCTGTCCATATTGCCTACTTGCAAAGAATCGGGTTTTCACTCATGTTTATCTCTACGTGAATAATAGAAACATAAAAAATAGCGAATTACTCAGTATGTAAATTTCGTCTCTCCTGATGTTTTAGCGTTTATGTAAAAACTAGCAGTGATAGAAAGTAACCCTTTTTTACCAAAATGTTTCAGTTCAGTGGTTTTTAAACAGCTCGTTTTTCAATTCAGTCGTCTAGATTCAAATTATAGCACGCAACTCTTTTTTTAAAAATACATAAATTCTGAAATTATATACTGCTTGATGTAACACTGAAAAAATACATGGAGAGAAAATCTACAGACTTGCGAGCTCTCCGAGGATTATGGAATTTGCCAATTATAGCTTGGCCAGCATAGCAGACTGAGATTTTGGACCTTCTTATTCTGAAAGAAGGAGGTTTGAAGTTTATGATTTATGCTACTATTATGCCTACGGTAAACGGATGTACTGCATGGTAACTTATTTTTTAACAATCAGTTCTGAAGAAGCGCAATAAGACTTTATGCAGAACAATAATCGTCTCCAAATATCTAAAGGTAAGTATTAAAAAAGTTACGATCAATAGATGCTGCCCCAGAGAAGCCTTTATTTAACATTTCTTTAATCCAAGAAAGCCCGAAGTTTTATTAGTACTATGTAATGTTGTTCAAAATTTCTTCATTGTGTTCTATGTTTGTAATACCATTTTTTTATATAAATCTAATGTCGTCAATTTACTAAAAAACGTAACGTCGCGCCTTTAATCCCCGAAGGGGTAGGCAGAGGAATGTAGTACACTCCTACGTTTCACCAGTTACGTTTAAGTCCCATGGGATAGTTGGTGAGATTATTGCCATACACCGGACACATTCCAGACTTCGAGTCACTACTGGAAATTATAAATTAGAAACATCCAATAGTACCCGACCCGGGATTTGAACCCAGGACCTCCGACCCAGGAACCGATCGGCATTCGCGCTTGCAACCACTCGACTAACGAGGCAGTCAATTTACTATACCAACAAATACCAATAACGATGTTTATTCTTTATACTATGGTCTCACAATATTAACAGTGAGGAAAAGCTACGGTTCTTCAACATCATCATCATCATCAACCTATCTCAGTACACTGCTGGACATACGGTTCTTATTTCAATGTTCTTATTTTGATCACCTGTTCGAAAGGCCGAACGAAAGTAAACGCCCACACGTCGTCACACTAATTGTAGATATAATTGAGCTGATCACATTTGCATTTCACTTTTAGCTCGAACTTTCTACGCTCTCTTTACGGAAATCACGTAGAGTTAGGGCGTAGAGGAGGGATCGTTTGGTAATCGAGGTCCTTTAAAGGCAGCCAGCGCGTAATCCACAGAAGGTTGGCAAGCGAATGGCATATGTAATTTCATATAATTTATATTTACGAAGTAGCCGAGGGAATGCTGATCACGTAATTTCGGATTCAAACAAATGGGAATTTTACGACAAGATTACGCAAATTACTATAAGGAATATGAACTTGCAAAAATCACGAACTGTATGATTTGCATTTTAAAATAACCGAAATACAGTTTTTTTCGTTATTTAAAGTATATTAGCTTTCAAATCCAAAAAGGGTGGAAAATAAATTTAATTTACGTCACTAAAGCATTATTCGTAAGCAGATAATACTACGTGAGTAGCGTCAGCAAATGTATTTGTGGGTAACAAAACTAACATTCAGCCCAAAGAGCTCATTAACTTTGGAGTACGATCGGATAAGTATTTAGGTTAATTTCCCATGAAAGATGAGACTTAGCTCTGGGTTAGTACGTTGTTTACTCCAATTTTAACAGCTATGTTTTGGCACATTTGTGTTGTGTTTTCAACAAGCAGAAAAAATTTATTTGCGCCGTGTTTCTGAACGGTGAGGCGTGAACAGATCTATTACGTTTAATTTTACCAAGTCAATCACGTTACCTACTTTTTATGTAACAGTTACATTTTTTAAGACGAAATGTTGCTAATAAAACAATTTAAGTTTTTTTACTTACGAAAATGTTATTTTTTCTGTGTACTCGTTACAAGTGAAAAAAAATACTTTTAATTGAGAATATATTTTAGATGTCTACCATAAAGTGGGTTGTAGAAATAGTAGCTATCTAATCAATGGCATTTTCTCTGTGTAGAGTTGAAATCATCACAACTGTTAAATATGAAAAGATAACGTAACATCACGCCTGTAATCCCCGAAGGGGTAGGCAAAGGAGTGTGGTACACTCCTGCACTTCACCAGTTACGTTTACGTCCCATGGAATAGGTGGTGTGCCTATTGCCATACACCGTGCATTATTCCAGACTCCGAG
>DWJK01005915.1:0-10829 GCA_018248815.1 Croniades pieria auraria | reverse complement strand
GTTTGGAAACAATGCTTGTTTATTGCTCTTACTTCGACTTATTTACAAAAGAGATTGCCTAAAAGCAGTCTTTATAAACAATAGAATATGCAGATGTGCAGATTACTGTTTATCACCAATATTTTGCAAAATATTTTCCAATAACAAACATTTTTATTAATGGTCTTAAACTTTAGACCGGCAGTGTATAAACATACACACACGCACCCACACATATATACTTATATATGTACAAGAATTGTTCGTTTAAAGGTAATAGATTATAATAGCGTAAGGTTCTTTCGAAATAGAAAGCATGGAATTAAGAGCATCCGCTCTAAACTCTGTACTCTATGCTCTAAGCGGAACCACAGGTCGTGTGAAACGTGTTAGAACGTTAGATGTATGGAAGGTATTATAATGCACGAAAGGCGGACGTAATGACATAAGCGAATCGATCTCATTCTGTCATGTTTTTCATTTTGTTCACAACTACGCTAATTTGTTCCATATTTTTTTTAACACTTCACTCACTTCAAATCACTTAGATGATTCACCAATGGTAATTATTAAAATGTTTTGTTAATCGGTTTATTTGGTTTAATCCTACAGTAAAACCGGATAGTAGAATATTAATATGGCCTCCAAATGTCATGGTACGCAAACTCTAGTATATCTGTATGTAGTATAGTAATAGCAAATCGCACACAGTGGTGGCCCGTCTGGTGACGTCAGCGGCATCGATCTGTCTGCGCCCCCAACCCCAAACTGCCTCCCACTGGAGGCTGATGCAATTGCGCAGTACCTGGTGAAACTCGTATCAAATTTACACGAAGGTCGAATTTATTTCAAAAATGTCTTTTTGCTTCACACCGATTTATCTTCTGGTAGGTTTTTTGAAACAAAATTTATTGCCAATGAATGTTAATAAAGATGATGGTCCAAGTTGAAACCAGTGTTAAGTAATTTTTGTTGCACCGATTGCAAATATCTATCCATACAGAATTAACTTGTTTCTTCTACGTTTATTATGTATTTTATTAATAAATTTATGAACGATTTTTGATTCATGAGGAAAGTTAAACTAAGTTGGAAGCTTCCATTTTTAATTAACGTGTCGTCAACAATACATACAAGAAATGCATCGTTCAGAATAAAAATCGCAGTCTCCGGTAGCGAAACATCTAATTATATGTGAGAAAGGTGAAAGTTGAAAACTTCTCATGGACTTCTCTAAATCCGATTCATTAATCATCGCCACATTAAGGTGGATATTCCTATGGAGAATGTTGAAGATTTCAATAAATAGCGATGTACTTGGTACATGCGTTTTCCTCTATAGCCATTTTGATTCGAGTATCATTATCATCACCTTTTATCATTCCCTTGTTTGATGTTCTCTCAGGTTCCTTTACGAGATTCGAAACCAGAAGGAAATTGGCTCAAGCGTTCTTGAACTGACGCATTTGGCGCAACTCATTAATATGAAAGAGCCTCGCTCCTCACGCGATCCCTGCTTAGATGGCACGCCATTGTGCCGAGTCGACGTGCCCGAGATGTCAACTCTCGGGGACAATAGTTCAAGTGTAGCGATGCATATAGCAGCTCTTATATTTGAGATGGAAAGAGAAATTCCAAAAAAGAAATTTAAAAACAAACCGGCCGCTGGCCTAATGTAACGGTTTCCGAGCAGCCTTCGCTTGTTTTCGCCGAACGAATCGACATCCTTTTACTGGCCATAATTTCGTTCCGCTGCAGTTACGTAATATGTAGTTATGTACACACCAATGTATATATAGAATTTGTTGCGTGAAACATTTACTGATATGCTAAATTTAAAAATTATTGCGACATCAACAACAGCCGGTTATCCGCAACGGTTGCGTGGCCTGACCTACATTGCGATACGGGAGATTGTCATGTTGATATGCATACGTTTAAAAGAAATTATGATTGTATGCGACTTAATTTTAAAATGAAAAATCGTACGGTATGCAACATTGTAAAATGCGTTTTCGAGAAGCTCCATCGGCTGACGGTCGTTCCACGCTCTCGTAGGGCCAAGGGGGTTTGCTCGGTTGGGCGGGCGGACGGTGGGGCGCGCTGGAGTAGGGGGGGCTCCAGCGTCAACGACCGAGTCAGTCGTTTGCGAGCGAGAGAGGAGCCGACCCATGCACCCGTGCAACTTTCCTCTCCCTATTAACCACCGTTCAATTTTGCATCGCTTCGGCATCTTCGCGTCGATCGCTCGTATTCCTCCGCGTGCTGACGGTGAAGGACGCGCTCTTCGTTTCGTTCGACTTTCAACGCGATCAAAGTCGAGGATTATAAATCGCGTTCCGCCGTCGTGATTAATTGACTTATAGTGCACGTGCGCCCGGAGCCGCCGGCGTCACGGTGACGGGTGTCCCTCGCCGGTCTCGGTGACACGCCGCGTGCGAGACTGCGTCGATTCAAAATAGCCGAATTTTTATTTATGAACGATGCGTCAAACGCTGTAGTGGCGACAGCGGGTGAATGATGTATGCGTAGTTTTGGACCGATACGGTTTTTGGATTTTCGACTGAATTTGAACAAATATGGTTAAGTTGGGCCTCGCTATGGTGGTCGGTGTAGCGCCTGCATTAGTGTCGTGGTGGCGTGGCCAGGCCTCGTGGCTGCCGGTGCCTCTCATGACCAATTCTTGTTCCGAGAAGGTGCCAAAGCTTTGGCCACAGCCACGCTCGCCCTCACTGTCTGACTGTTTGGAGAGTTCCAGCGATGAGGAGTCGGCCAGATCAGTCGTTTGCCACGTTAGGCCAAAA
The DNA here is from genome assembly GCA_018248815.1 of Croniades pieria auraria. NCBI lineage: Eukaryota > Metazoa > Arthropoda > Insecta > Lepidoptera > Hesperiidae > Croniades > Croniades pieria. The sequence goes on along the minus strand of DWJK01005915.1, from coordinate 8,046 downwards.
TTGGTAAGTTTTTGAAGTAATTATTGATTTGGTCGATAAATGTATAAGTGATTTTACTATTTAAATTTGCTGCGGTCAGTAAAAGGCTAATAAATTTACAACTCTGGAGTGACAGATCTTGATGACATTTTAAAAATAATAAAACACCGCAAAATTTTTGCGTCAGATTGAATCAGTGTCCAGAATGAATTCAGTACAAGCAATTTTACTCCTTAATTTATTTTATGTACTCCCTATCTCTTGCAAAAGCTAATTTTGTAGTTTCATTCGCGTCTACGTGTTTCTTTTTAGCTTTTTACGGAATTGCGTCGTCGTCGTGACCGGCGCCCGCTGACTTTTTGCGAGCGTTTCATTTGCGACATCACGGTGTCGAGAGTAGGCACGACTTTTTTGTACCCGCTCGAAACAGGTCGCTTCTTCTAAGAAATTTGGGAGGAATAACCAAACATCTTTGCCTTCAATAGTCATTGACGTTGTATTCACAATATCAATGCAGCACCTTTTAAACATTGATTCTGTGTTTTCCATTCTGCTGTCACAAATTCGCATTTTCGTTGTGGTATCTTGTCTATCTTTTCTTATCTTTCAGCATTGTTGTCATATCTGTACTGAGATAATCATCCAATTTTTAGATTTTTTTTTTGCTATTTATTATCTTATATGAAATTCTATTGTAAGAGAAAGAATTGTAACAAGAAAGCAAAAAAACAAATTATAGAAAGTTTTAATCATCTGAATTTCTGACAAAATAATGTATACATTTGCCTAGTGCCACCGCAGATCTGTAAAGAGTAGACATATTTTTCCAAATTAATTTCTAGATTTCCCGATTGTGCAATCCACAATTTATTATTAAAAGTCGTCATAACTTTATATTCCATCTCGAATGCTACTGAGCTTCTGTCTAGTTCTCAAGTTTCGCTCCTACTGGTCCGGAACAACAGTTCACATGCACATTAAAGAATATATCTTTATTAAATAATTACATACAATATTTGTTCTGTGCTGACGAGGATAGCGTAATAATGACAAACACGACCAGTTCTCTCGTGTGTGATCTTTTTCCTAGTTACTCAAAAGATTGCGTAATGCTGATAAAGAATATATTACATAATCTAGAACATATTGGAATTACAGAAACACGAGATGGTTGGTCTCGTGTATCCGTTATCAAGCTCCTTTTGTTAACTAGGCATCTTGGATTCTTGGTCTTCGTTTAGGAAACGAGCAAATTTTGAAACCATTTCTAAGTAAATGTATATAACGATAAATAAATAAAAAATAAAAGTAGCATCACGCCTATAATCCCCGAAGGGGTAGGCACTGGAGTGTAGTACACTCCCAAGTTTAATCAGTTACGTTTAGGTCCCATGGAATAGGTGGCGAGCCTATTGCCATACACCGAGCACAGATCCAAACTCTCGAGTCACTGCTAGAAATTCTAAATTAGAAAAATCCAATAGTATCCGACCCGGGATTTGAACCCAGGACCTGCCGATCGGCAGTCACGTTTGCAACCACTCGACCAACGAGGCAGTCTATATAACGAGAAATTTGATTTTTTATATCGATTTGTACTTTGTAGTTGTCTGAGGACCGTTAGCTCGAGGTCAACTGCTCGTATTTGGCCGTAACGGTTTCGTTACTATTAATGGTGATTTATAAAAAAACATTCGTGCACTCTATCTTCAAAGCATCGCTCCGGTAGAAATGTTTTCTATCGTATTCATGAACTTTGCCTCGGGGTATAAAAATAAAGAACGCAATGGCTGGTACGCGATAAAATATATGTGTATCAGTATAATGCTTATTACTGACTCGTTGGTTGAGTCGTTTGTCAGCTCGACTGCTGTTCAGAGGTCCTGGGTTCGATTCCCGGGTCGCGTATTACCCATTTTACCAACTTTGAATTAATAGTCTCTAACTCGAACTCTAGATTTGTGCCTGATAAATGACGATAACCCCTCCCCCTTCTCTATATTGAGACGTAGAATTGAATAGGGGTGAAGTGTGGAACTGTAACATACTCCGTTGTCTGCTCTTTCGGCAATATAGGCATTAAAATGTACGATATAATGTGTAATGGCCTACTTTTTGTGAGTTTTCCCGGAATAGCAAGATTTTTTCATGAGCTGCCGCCAATTGTAGCGAGGTCGTGGCAGAGCGAGTTCACATTCACCACATGCTTTTAATGTTTTCATGTGCAAAAATTTGTGTACGTTCTCTTGAGATTGGGCAACGTAACATTACCTTGGCGCTCGGCTGATGTGGGTAAAATGTGCAACACCAAATTCCTCACTTCTTTCGTATACAAAATCGTCAAAAGTCCGTTAGCAGATGTTTAGCAATTCAGATTGCTGTGTTGTTGATTCTAATTTCAATCAGGAACAGTATTTATTCTATGAGTATGCGACAAGCCGAGGACAGGGCGCGATGGCGCTCATTGGGGGACGCCTATGTCCAGCATTGGACTGAGATAGGCTGATGACGATAATGATTATGTTTCGTTGTTCTGTATTTGGGTGTAAAATTATCCTTATCAGCATGTATTGAGATATGTATGTGTGTTTTAAGTCTATTTATCAGTTATCTGGTTTCATAACATTGGTTCTGCGTAATTTAAAATTACATCGCTGTTTGTTTGTTGTTCTAAACTATTAAATAAAAATAATTCTATATAGAAAGCTTCGTAGAAAAAACTGTCACGTTCATTATTTACATTTTGTTCGACCCTTATGTCGTTTCGCTGCTGGACACGGGTCTTCTCTCAAAATGAGACGGGTAAGGCCATAGTCTGCCATGATGACTTTAGAGTTTGTTTTTTCTTTAAGTTGTACAGGTCTCCTCATTATGTTTTTCCTCACCATTATAACAAGTGATATTTAATTGTAAAACGCACACTACCATGAATTACATTAAAAACGAACATTCGAAATCAGAATAGAATCCAAATTGTCATTCAATCATTTCCCGCTTTGAATTTGACACTAAAAGTTTTGCAGATCAACTGAGATGTATTCTAGATCGATAACCACATTACGATTATGATATCGTGTTTTAAAACTTTTGATATTCTACTTATTAAAGTCTTTCGAAACCAATCAGCGCGACCAACTCTTTGTTACAAAATATTACACACAATTAGGTGTCAGGACTTTTCATCATCATCGTCATCGTCATCGTCATCGTCATCGTCATCGTCATCATCAGCCTATCTCAGTCCGCCTCCCCCAATGAGCGCCATCGCGCCCTGTTCTCGCCTTGTCGCATCCAACTTGTCAGGACTTTTACTGTAACAAAATAGAGATAATAAGTCTTGAGCGCAACATTTTCGGAAGCGGAAAAATCTAAAGCGGTATATTTCGTATTCTTTTTCAATTCAGGCGAACCGGCTGACCAGCTGGTAATGCGTCGCTGATGTAGAACTTTCTTTACGCTTTTCTTGAATTACCTCACTTTATGGCACTTCGGTAATCACTCGGAAGGAAATATTTATCATTTCCATATCTTACATCATACGTTTAAAGACATCTTATATCTCATACGGTCTTTCTTACTCTATCTCTTACTTTGACAGCGTTTTATTGCTACTGTCACGTGGCGCGGGAAGCCACCAAAAGGTCATCTGGTATAATTAGACTTAATTTTTGTGACATTGCTTTAACTATGTCGCGTTAGTCTTCTGTAGAGTGTTAGTCATTGCCTTCTGTATTTAAGCTAAGACATAATCCGTTATTCGGGCACGTGTTCAAATTCGTCAGGATGGGACTTTATGAAATACATTCATCGCAGACTGAGAATATTTTGTGTCTCGTATATTAACAATGATCGGTAGCGATGGTGAATGTTTGAACTAACCTCGATGTTTTTATCTGGTTTGACTGGTCAGTTTGAAATTTGTCTATAGTATAGTATATATATTTTAAAACTGTGAAGGAGTGGACTCGTATAACCTGAAATTTTTCAAAAGAAGAGTGAATAGGCACTTTTTAGGTGAGCGTGCCACATCCTAGGTTGCATCTCGCATTTCATCAGGTGGGATTGCAGCCAAACGCGAGCTTATTTCTCCATAAGAAAAAATACATTAAAATCCTTAATAGTCTAAAAGTTTTACGAGTTCAAAATCCTAGCTCTTTCAGTACTTTCCCTATTACCTGTAAGTTATCGACGAAATATGTTTCCTCATCCACATTTTTTTCCTCTGCAGCCGTCATAGTCAGATTCTCTCAGATTTTACTTATATCAAGTCCGATCTTAGCTTTTTGTTTACTAATATCGTGTTGTTGTTTTAGCAGTTTACAAGTGGAATTCTCGCCGCACCTTCTACATTAATTGGTTCCGTTGTGTTCCACTCCAATTAGATCTCTCACATAATTTTATTACAAATTCTCGCTGTTTCCTACTGTTGTAATTGTTTTTCGGAAGTATGTTTATGTTTCCGTCTATTTTGTTGCGAAATACTTAAAATATGTATTAAGGTCTATACTCTATTTTAATAAGCTATTTTTTATTGTATTTATATACACTAATTCCGTTTCGTCATCACCATCATTATTCATAATTCATAGCGATATTCGTTTCTCTCGTCTAGAATATGATCCAGAGATTTTGCCTAATGTTTTTTTTTATAAAATACATATATTTACAGTTATAATTTTCATAAATGAATCCATAACTATTTCCATGACATGGGCGTCATGAGCGATGGTATTCAGGGCTGCAATGATATATGTATATGATCGTTTATTTGGCAGCAATGTATCGTAATTATTATTAGCGCAGGCGGGCGAAATATTCAGGTGTCTCATAACAACAACAAATTATATCAAATCTGGATCACGCATCGATCATTCCCCTTTGCTATTACGAAAGCGTAACTCGCGCAATGCATCTCGGGAGCAGTGGAGATGCGCTCAAATGTCACGATATTTACGTACGTACTCATCGCATGCGTCGGCCGCGTACTGCTCCCTGTTACAATTTAGCTACCCATCACGTTCAATACTCTCGACTGGACGGACACTTAATTGTTCCTGTTTATCTTTCACACTTCGCTCAAGTCGTTCCCGCGGTAATCAAGATTTTTATTTTGCTGCACGCGCGTACGCTTACTCAGCTTGCTCCGTCGGCCGAACGCGGGCTTGCGGTTTTTGCGCGCGCTGCGTTTCCCAGTTCCCACCGGCCGCAGTGCTTGTTCGCTTGTCGCTTGGATCAGTGCGTGTGCAGCACACACTCGTTTAGAATGTAACGCATAACAGTGTCTTTTTTTAAAGTGTGAAATCAATGTCGTACTTTGGTGGTGTTTTTTTATAATCAATAGAAGTGTCAGACCAATCCATGAAAACGTTTTGTCATAAAAACTTGTGATAATAGCAGACTCGTATTCTTTTTGTAATATAATAGATGTCACGTGTCATGCTCGACACTAATACTAACTTTAAATAATTATTACTATTTTGATACAAACAAAGAAATTTAATTAATCAATTGTTATTTATTACAAAGGAAAATTAATATGCCCCATTATATGATAATAAAGAACACATTTTTTTAATGTCTTAAGGCAAGTCTTTGCAATCTATGACTACGTCAAATGGCCAATAAATATTCGATTTTCTTGTGCGAATTAAATTTATAAATATGCAACCAGAAGAACCACGTTAAATGGCAAATATAGATTTATGTACGGAAAAGGTTTAAGGTTTGCGGACCGATCAGGTCGATTTGGAAGAATACAACTATATATTGAATACAATTGTATCTAAAAACGTAACATCACGCCTCTAATCCCCGAAGGGGTAGGCAGTGGAGTGTAGTACACTCCCACGTTTCTCCAGTTAAGTCTAAGTCCCATGGAATAGGTGGTGAGCCCATTGGCATTTTTTACAATCGTATCTATTTACAAATTACTTATAAAAATTATATGGTGTTTAAATGTACTTTCTATGTTCGGGACTATCTTATCACTAATAGCTCATTCATTTTAAACAAAAACCCGTCTAAAATAGGTAAACCTCCCTAATATATTAATTTAAATGCAAAATGTTTTTTAGCAATTAATTATTTTTTTATTTGTGTTACGTTATGTATTAGAGAGTTTACAGAAGAGTTAGTTCGTTTCCATTAAATTCTCTGTATTATTATTATTATATCTAGATGATATTATTTCAAACGAGTAGCATTTTTCTAGTTTTTAATGCTACGTACATTCTAGAATATTCGTATACACTGGCAACTCTACGTGGGTTTATCAATTTATCACACGACACATCCTAGGAATCCGCCCCGGAACCCGTGACCCGTATCGCGCGTGACCTCAACCGAAATTCCACAAAATCTGACACAAGCTAATCATCAGTCTTAGTGTTTCTTACAATTTGTTAATGAGCAGTTATTTCGAGTATCGTAGCTTTATGTATTCATCACCAAACGTGACATCTGCATCACCAAGTCTGTAGAATACTCGAACAGAAATAAGCTAATCATCTTTAAGCCACCATTTGACTTCTCTTTCGATATTAGGGCATTTGCTAATTGGAAGAATCACAAACTGTACGAAATAATCATAAATATTCCTCATCACGCGTGACGCCAATAACAGTAACAATGATTGCAAACATGTCATGGGTATATTGTCAGTCAAGTCCACTATCGCGTACTTGGCTGGGTCGTGTTGTATACGCGAATCTTTAAACGGGTACGCCGCGGACGCACGCACGCCTCGCCGGCGTATTGTGCGCGGCACGCCGCCCGTGACGTCCTTGCACCTTTATGCGTACCGCGCAGCCGTGCAGGACACACGAAACGAGAGACATGTTGCATATCCCGCGATGCGCTTTGGCTTGTCGCTGTCGTAAATTGTGACGTCAACGATAATAAAACACGATACGCCTATTGAAGGTCGGCCGTTTGGTATATTCTAAGCTGAACACAGGTATTAACATCACAAATTTTAACATAATCCAATTTAATGTTCCGTTGATGGAGATGGGTCTTCTCATAGGTATTATAGATGTCACGAATGAACTGGCTGAAAAGATTGTATCTATGTACTCGTATTTAAAGTATTAGACAATGTTTATGTTTTACTAGAGATTGTAACATGATCAGCAAAATATTCCAATTCTTATGCAAAACGTTTGAGGAGAAAAGTTTCCGTCTTTGATCGGAACCCTTTTCAGCTTCTATTTATGTACATTACCTATTATCCCGTCTTTATATATTGAGCAATTTTATGTCGATCCTATTCCACCACACAATACGATAGAGACAAGAAGCAAATTGCGTTTCCATCCAACCTCATAAGCACCCAGCCATTAGCATGCGACTGAATGTTAATTACCCACAATCAGTCACACATTCCACTATCATAATTAACAACACCACCACATGGAACGGGCGCTGATAAGTTCAGCGCTAACTTCGCTTTGATAAACCATTCCGTGTGTTACGAGTCACACTTGATTCGTATTTTGTATTTTACTATTAAATGTTTCGTGAGTATTTATATACATGATTAAATATGTACCGGCTTAACTCACGTACGTTTATCGGGATGGCCCGACTAGTTTCGGACCTATACGAGGTTCTTCCTCATGGGCTCCCGCCACTTGCAGCGACGTCGCGACGTCGCTGCAAGTGAAATGATATTATAATTATAGTCATAAACTTGTATTTATCATCATTATCATTAAACCTTTTATCGTCGTGTCGTTGGATCGGATAGGTCTCGGATAATCTGCTGGTAATTATTATTATTTAAGAGCATTACGTTCCCGTTGGACTATAATCTCAAGTGATGGTGAGCGAAATGTTATCTAGGATGTAGTACGTCTGCCTACAAAGTCCTGTTACTTAAAAAAAAAACGTAGCATCACGCTTGTAATCCCCAAAGAGGTAGGCAGAGGAATGTAGCACGCTCCCACATTTCACCAGTTACGTTTACGTCCCATGGAATAGGTGGTGAGCCTATTGCCATACACTGGGCACAGATCCAGACTTCGAGTCATTACTCGAAATTCTAGATTAGAAAACTTCAATAGTACT
>DWJK01005914.1:0-10830 GCA_018248815.1 Croniades pieria auraria | reverse complement strand
TATTTTTTATATAGACCTGACCGCGCCCGACTGACAATGTTCTAGTTTAAACTGAACCCTTTTTTATAGTCTCGTATACTCGTACGTACATATAAGTGAGCTTTACTTACATCGGAATATACATACATATCCATTTAACTTTTTGTTCATATAAACTTAAAATAGTCAGTTTTAGAGAATATAATCATATCTTCAATGAATATATGTATACACAGATCCGTTACAAACATATTATTAGTATAGATAGGTAACTGAATATAGCAAACGAGTAAAAGAGTTTGCTGATAATCGATTTTTGTTGCTTCTGAATACTTTTTAGGCGCTTTTTTAAATACCTTACATGATAGCGTTATGAAGATGCCTAAGTTGATAGTTAGCCGTACCTTACGTTTAGAGACAATGATTTTTTATAGCTGTTGTCCAAATAATAACAAACGTAACTTGAAGTCTGTAATACCCAAAGGGGTAGGCAGAGTGTTGTACATGTGGTGAGCCTATTGCTGTACACCGGGCACAAATCCAAACTCCAAGCTATTACCAGATATTTCTACTCTAAAATCTAAGTTAGAAAAATCCAATAGTACCCGACCCAGGATTTGAACCCAGGACCTCTTAATCAGCAGTCCCACTTTGCAACCACTCGACCAACTCGGCAGTCAAAACAATAACAATTTATTTTAATTGCTCTTTAAGGTTTAACAATGTACTTTTTTAACAATATCAACCATTTTAATATTAATAATTCTAAATTATAAAAAAATTACTGCAGATTTTTAAAACATGAGAATATTACATTACATTAAACATAAAAATAAGAAAAATCAGTTACCATGACGATAATAAAATCCAGCCAGCACCATGCATTCGTAAAATACTTCTGGAATCCAAGAGCAAGCCACTTAATCAACATTTCGATGAAAAATATGACTGTGAAGATACGGTCCATGTAGTATAAGATGTCTTGAAGGATAGGTCTGTGCGGCAAATGTACATCTTCTAATGCCTGAAATCGATTGTCATATTTATAAAACAGACGGAAATAAAATTATGACAATGTTCCAAACCAGTCTAGTAACTACTGTTCATACTAACCAAAGCCAAACTACTAAGCAAAATCATGGTGATCACAGCCGTTTCAAAGTAAGTATTTTCTATCAATCGGAACGTCTTGAGTCTGAGCATGGCCCAGCCCTGCCAAAAAGGGGACTCGTCGTCCCCAGCTAAGAATGGGAATCGCTGGTAACAGGGTTCTGGACAGCAATCAGCAGGCGTATCATCCACTACGTCCTCATCAGCCGCAGCTATAATGTCATGTTTCCCAAGACCGTCTAACTTATCTTCTTCTTCTTCAGCCATTTCTGAATTACAAAAAATTATATTGTGTTTTTGTATTTTGACATTCCTAAACTCTATACATTAAATCGATCAACAAACCTTCTTCTAAACCCAACTCTTCTTTGCTTGCATCTTTTTTTTCTTCACCATCGATAGTATCAGCGGAACCTTTATGGCTTTCATCTTTGAAGGACCTGATCTTATGACTTCCATATGATTTTTGACTTATCGTGTCATCATCCTGGAACATATTGTAATCATGACAATGTTGTTATGATTGAAATTCTGGGAAAACTGAAATGCTATGCTTACACATAATATATGATACATTAATTAAACTTACTAATGTTTCTATACTTAACATGTAATAATTTAATTTTGGATGTACCTGAATAGGGTATCCATGGTGGTTAAGATCGCAGTTTATCCTATTGTCTGTATGATTGTCAGTTATAACATTGATGTTATTCATAAGTATCTTTCCCTTTTTGTATTTATTGTCTCCTAGTGAATTAAAATGATAAATTATTATAAGAGCTGATAAATGAATTCGAATCTGCTACAATTTTAGGTTTTCATACCAGGTATCGTAAATTCCATGCCATCACCGATCGCCACTTCAACTTGATCTTTTAACTTCTTGTCCTTATATAGTACACCATCGTCGAGGTCTGTTCCGAGTTCCAATTCGTTGTCGACTCGTTCTGAGGAGACACAGCGGCCACACAAAGCCGCCTTTAAGCCTACGTATCGCGCGATTTGCCCAATGTCGCCGACACCAGCATCCAAGCATAGAAATCAGACCAGGACGAATTCGTTTAGCAACAAAATTTTGGAATGTAACCAGCACACGACCATACTCCTTTTATTACATTAAATCAAATTAAAATTCGACATAACTTATACAACAGATTCCTTAAAACTATAATGCTAATGTGTCGAAATGAACTTGTCACATTAAAATATTTTCTTTCAATTAAAAGTAAAGAAATATAACAGCGCTAAAGAGTATTCCACTAAATGTTACAATATATTGAATGGGAGTTTCACTGCAATTTACCTAACACGACTTTTTGAAGACATGGCATTAAATTTGGAGCACCATAACACGAAGATCTTTAGCTCCTTCGAATAGAATATACAGTGAGGTTGTTTAAAACCGATAACCCTTTGGGTCTTGTGATATCATAAATAATGATAGAGGACATTTACGTTTTATGTACGAACATTAAATTTATACGCTAATGAGCAAATAATACAAAAATTTTAACATCTAATGAATACGCAAATGGGCAAAAAATGCTAATAAAACATTTATTGGTGAATGCCTACATGTTTCATTCATGTCTTTTAAAGCAATAGATCAAATCCATTCTTATGTACCTGCTAAGATGAAAGCAGGTCTCATAAAACTATGTCAATGGTATCCTTATATAAATATGGCAAACTAGCCCCAACAAAGTTTCATTTTAACAAAATTCAATATGAGATGTGATTAAAATCGAATTTACTTGCTTCGTGGACATTAGCCTATTCAAATGAGCGCGTACACACCTTTTAACTTCTTTAAATTCGCAAATTACTTCAAAACATAAAAACAAAAATTATTAGAGTTAATTTGTTACAACATTATAAAAAGCTTAACATGAACAAAATTCCCATTTACCGCGCGAAATATTCTTCTAGCGAGTTACAGTTTGATCACTAACATTGAAGATCTGATGATGGAATTAAACTTTGATAAAAAATTAAAAAAATAATAATCGACCCATTTATCATTCCACTGTTGGAATATGGGTCTCCTCTCATATTGAGAGGGTTAAGACCGTAGTCTACTACGCTGGCCAAGTGCGAGTTTGCAGACTTCATACACCTTAGATTTTTTTTTAATTCGCCGAGATAAAGCCTATTTTTTTTATTCGCTGTAGCTTTATGAAGTTCTACGTTATGTGTAGGTTATAACATTTCACTCGTTTTCAAAAACACAGACAGATAGGGTAAACACAAGTAAGAAGATTATTTTTCGGCTAATCGCGCTGTTTCGAGGAAGCCGTCGATGCCTATCGATATTCGATATGGTTGCAAACAATATACATAATTATGTGTAGGACAAGGATTAGACTAAGAAAGTACATTTTGTTTACCAACGTCTTAATATTATATCATAACGGACATTTCACGAACGGCCTTAAGATAAGAGTATTATTTGATTTAAAAAAATGTAATTTATATTATCATTTTTATAATGAAAAAACTAATATATTAATATTTTATCAATTAAAAATATAATAATGCCGATGACGTCATTGTAAAAGTAAATCAAAACTATTTCTGTTACTTTAGTCATTTATTAGGTGAAATATGGCTTATTGCCTAACTTGCATTATTTTATATTTGCAAAATCACTTATTTTCCACGAAATTTCAACGACTACTGTTACTAATAATAATTGACAGAATTACAGCAAACCGGCAGATATCTCAACACTGGCCCACTGACCCAAGGCGTTTCTCACTTCATTGTCGTTATTAAAATTTATTATTCCGTCTATTATGAAATACCACAACAGACGGAGTAATCATTTTCAAGGTCAACGTCCACGCAATCCATGTGTTATCATAATTATGTGCATTACGTCATAAAGGTGAAGGACGACCACTCACATGCACCGGACAACCTTGCGTACACAGTTTCGGCGAAAGTGAGCTCCGGTTCTGCGTTGCGGGCCGGTGGCGTGGTGGCGGGCGCCGCCGCGGCCGCCAAGTGGAGCGCGAGCACCATGGTCACCACGGCGCGGTAGCGGCGCATGGCAAGCCCTCCGCAACACGGTCACTGTGTCACTGTCCGTGCGAGAGAAAGGTCCGCCTAGTACAACCGACAAAGGAGCCGGCCACCTTGGAGGGGGCGATCTGGTGCAATTAATTCGCACGCGTCGCTCCGTGCACGTACATTCGCTCCAAGAAGGCCACTGACCAGTGCATACATCGGTCATAACAAAACATATGGCAATTATTTATGCATGGCCCAAAAACGTCAAGAATCACTCATTTCAAAATTTTTTATGGTTCTAAATGATGGAAAAATAGTTAACCGACATTGACCCAAGGCAGAGAATTCCCAAAATTATATAATATAGACGCTGTTCGAGGAATGGAGTGTAAAATCATAAAGGAAAACAAATATATTGTAGCTACAGAGTTACACTCATAATAACAACACTAACTCTTCGTGTCCCCATTTGTAAACAGATGATAAACATTCCCAATAACAAACACGTTGCTGGCTTGTACTTTCTTCTTAACTTTTTGTTATCTCGTAGTATATTCGCTCCGCCGTTGCAAATGCAACACTGATTATATAATGTTCAATTAAAGTTACGTTTACGTATTTTAGTTCCGCGCACAAGTACAATGCCTGCTCTAATAATCATTTTATACACACCGCCCGCAACAACTGCGACTTTTTAAAAAAGCTTTACTTTATTCTTTTTATGTCGCCCCGCTAGGCCCTTGGAGGTTAGGCGGAGATCACCAAGTACCAAATATTTCTACCCTTACAGATCTGAAATCCTAATTCTATACTCAACACTCTACACTCTGTTCGCACATATGTATATGTAAATGTATGCACGACGGTTAAAATGTAATGAAAAAGGACAAAATAATTTAAAAACACCCTACGTAAATAATGTACGTGATGACAGATAATTAACGTAAAAAGCTTTCATATAAGTTGATTAGATCTCTCACAGAGTCGCACATATGAACAACAGAGTATTCCCCTCAATCACTTCCCCAAAGCACTTCCCTACGTACCTATCTGGTTCTCGGAGATATAGATGTGGCAATAACATAGGTATTCAACTCCCTATGAACTTAATAAGAAACGCAATAAAATCCATCGAGGGCTGCCATTAAATGAAGTAGTTTTGCAGTTTTATAGTAACGTGAATAATTTGGGAGATATTTTATTGCTATGCTCATTTATATTTATGTTGAAATTTAAAATAGTGATGGCAGCCCTCGACGGATAAATGGCAACATTGGGTTGTACAAACAAATACTTATTGCAGCACCGCCTGGTGAGTTGTTACCGTAACACCTATCTAAGAACATGCACCAATCAAATCTAAACTCATCACTGAAAACGGCATTAAAATCGGACCTGTAGTTTTGGAGATAAATGGTAACATTGGTTTGCACACACACAAACATCCTCTCACCCTAAACACATACACCGTCTCCGTTCCGGCGTGGATACAAACAGAAATATGCCGATTTGATATCAAAATAAAAACTTTAATACGTTGTGTAATACCTCGTCCATACACGCCATCTCATATTGAGAACTTCATACAAAATCTTAAAATTAAAAGTATGAAAAAAAGATGTACTTTGTAAATAAATAACGAGAAAACTGCTAAATGATGATAATGATAATGTTGTGACTAATGATCATGTACATTCTTAATGTACTAATAATCGATTATAAACAAATTTACTGCATAAACACACATCATGAATGTAAATGTGACGTATCTACGTAACTCATATAACATACTTTATAAATTTATCAAACCATTTCTTACTTTGCTTTAGTCACATCAATTATCATACTTTCCTCTTAAAATGTCTTCATTCGAAGGATAATGGACTAAATCCGGATAAGATACGGACCTCATACATAACCGGGTCCAGGTTATTTATTGGGACATCCCCAAACAATGCTAAGCAAAACTGTTCTTTATTCATATGGTGCAGACATTGCGCCCTTTTATTATTAGGTTGACTTTTTGTTACAAAAAGAGAATATGTTGTGCCCATATATTAAATATGCGTACACATGTTGCTCAGTTGCATTTTATATTATTTTCATGTGATTTTTTTACTACGACGTACAGAAGTGCACAGAGGAACAAAAAAAAACGCGTGTGTCCTTACTTCTTGCTTACTCGTGCTTACTCGCAATTCAAAATTTAAAAATCCCTCTTTTTTAACAGAAACATTATACAGTAGATAATACCTACCTATTCTACATTTATTTATAATTCAGGGCAAAGTAACTAGGGGAGGCATGAAAGAGCTGGCGAGATTGCTAATTATTAAAGCAATTGTGAAACTAAAGAGTTTCGCATAAGATCCCTTCGACGGCTATCGACCAGTATTGACAAAAACATACGTACACAGATTGAACGGAATAGTAAGACCACGGTTTTTGCATACGGCACGAACTTTACTTTCGTAACTGGTAAAACGTGGGACTGTATTACACTCCTCTGTCTACCCCTTTATTACAGGCGTGATGATACCTTTTTTAAATATTATCATTCTACCCACATTACGTATAATAAGTTAACGTTAATTTTTGATTTAATGTATGTAGGTACACTACAATGTCACCGGGAGGCGACGTGAATTGATCGACGGTAGGTATTATTAGTACTTCGGCGGTAATTTAATTCCCCAAAGCATAAAACAACATGTACCTACTTTGGTGACTATTCAATTATTTGATATACGTCCCATTTGTTAAATATTGCATTAATATAACAATCTTAAATCGTAATAGCGATTTGGTTCAATATTGGTATAGTAAAAATAAAAAAATAATGAACCTATTTATCATTTCACTGTTGGAATATGGATCTCCTCTAACAATGGGAGGGTTAAAACCATAGTCTGCCACGCTGGCCAAGTGCGGGTTGACAGACTTCACACATCTTAGATATTTTTTTACTTGGTATTGTTATCTCTTATTTCTTCTCAGTAAATATTTTTAAGAAACACATTTTTTGTAGTTTCTTTGAATATTCATGTTTTTTAATCACTTAGTAACAATAAATGAGCTTTTCAATTATATACTCAGATGTACACCGATGTACAAAAAAACGTAACATTAGGCCTGTAATCCCCGAAGCGTTAGGCAGAGGAGTGTAGAACACCCCTACGTTTTACCAGTTAAACAAGTTACCTATTTACGTACATACATATACTGGTATGTTGTAATAAGTTTTTCTAAAGCGGCTCTAACGATTTCGATGAAATTCTCTAACTAGAGTTTTTTGTTTTTACAATTCAATCTGCGTACATCAATTATGACACAAAGGTATTGAAATATCTACGACGGCTCTAATATTAACATAATTGTTGAAAAGCAGAAGTATACAGACATTTCATTAGACAAAAAATATCTTCACTCTATATATAACAAATATCGTGTTTTGAATAGACAGTCAAATTGAAGAAACCCGATGGAAACCATCAAAAAATATCTTATACGTATATAGAACCTATAAAATCTAGTCGAGGTCCAATCAAAATTAGACGTACGGAATAAATGTAGACACATAAAACTGTTCGTCTTAGTGTCTTGCCGGTCTAGACTTTAAAGGCAACTAGTCTCTGAATAATATATATATCTACCTAAAATCGTTGCAATCGATTTCATCGTATTATTTATACATAAACTGAAAATGCTTAAGGAAAACTTTGGTTTGGAAAACAGTATAAAATGACGAAAATATATGACATATATTTTGAACGAACGCCAATAAGAATGAAGAACGGACTTAGGAAATATGTAGGGAGATTTCATTTGATGGTCTTTTTATATTCATCACTAAAATGACGATTTACATATACTGTCTTGGCAGTTTAGTGAGAATTCGGTCAGTTCAGTTTGAATTCCGTTTTTCACACAGCGCTGTTGGTCTTAACGTCACTTTACGATATATGAATGTATTTTAGATACTTGAAGTACTTGTATGACGCTGTTTAATAATTATGGTATAATTATAGCATATACATTAGTGCTTTGGAATATTTAAAATTAAATGGTTTCTTTTATTTATAATTCTTTGTTTCAAGCTCAGCGCCTCATTTACGAATATAGTTCATTAAAATATGTAGGATTAAATGAATTACGCACCTGTCCTACATAAGTGTCGAAACTTAATTGAATGTCGGAGCTATATATGTATATACGTGTAGCTGAATCTACATGTAGATAGTGAATATTTCCATTAAACTAATTGGATTACAAAATATTACCACCCTTAGGTTTAGGCGTGACTTGATTAATTACTTACATATATTTTTATTTTAAGAAAGGACAGAACGAGCCGCCTGTGTGCATCCGTAATCAATTTCGAACAGGACTGTTGAAATAGGACTGTTAGTATAAATCAATGCGGTTAACATAAGCTGTCAGCGAAACTATTAGTTAAAAACTTATTTTCGGTAATAGGACTGCTAGTTTCCATTAGTCCTTTTAAGGAATGTAAGGAATCTTACATTCCCTTTGCGAAATAATTCCCTTCTTGGCCATAGTAGCATCGCTACACTTGACCACTAAAATAATCCTCTAGTTACCCCCGCCCTCTTCAGACCGAAACATATGTATATTGTTACCAACCATCATCATCAATCTTTTTTAGGGTTTCACTCTTGGACACGGCTCTCCTCTCAAAATGAAAAGTGTCGGCAAACCCAATTATAAATATAATTGCCAAAGAAAAATGTCAGAATAAAACAAAAACTCACTAAGTTATTGTCCACAGTTATATTCGTAATAACAAAATGGTATAGTGATGAAAACAAATAAAGACTTCTGGTAATGAAGAAATCATTTATCCATTCGTGTATAAGCAAATCATAGTAGCTGTTACGAATGACTGAACTAAATAAGATTCGGGTCTCGCCCAAATTATACGACGGTTATCGTTCAATTTTCGAGAGAAGTCAGATTAAACGTTCTGACGGCGAAATTGTAGATAGTCATTTCATATCGCGAAACGGTTGGAAACTAAGAGTATTTATGAAAATCCCATAAGCCGCAGTGATAGCCTAGTGGTTTAGATTTAAGCCTCTTACTCCGAGGCCCCAGGGTTTCAATCCACGGCACACACCTCTTTACAGAAATGTGCGTTTTAAGATTAAATATCACTTGTTATAACGTCGAATGAAAACATCGTGGGGAAAGTGGCTCACACCTTGGAGTTCAAAACAAAGAATTTTATCCACTCTTGAAGGGGGTCTTCTCTTAGAAATAGACGTTAAGGCCATAGGCTGCACGTTAGCCAACCCACACTTGGCCAACATGCAGACTATGGCCTTAACGTCTCATTCTGAGAGAAGACCCCCTTCAAGACTGGATAGATAAGAAGGCTCGAGAAAGAGAAATAATTATGTATTAATACAGATATATGTGAAAATTTTATTACAATTCTGTAACTATGCATTTAACTTAAAAACTCTTACTGGGGCGCCATTAATATTGGTAAGAGATAGGCAATTGCAGTAACAGGACTATTGCTAGTCACCAGTCCCGTAGATAATAGAACGAAACTGTCCACCACATTGAGGGTGACAAGAGATTCTGGTTGGAGTTGTTTCATCTAAGAAATGTTTCGTGAATTTTAATAAACTATAATGTAATCTACTCTCACAAGATCTAAGTAAAAGAGGAAAGTTTAGATAACCCTTATATTTTGAACATTTTTGAGTACTTCGAGGTCGTCCTAAAATTTCATGAAACGGAGTGATGCTTTAACTTGAAATCAAAATTTACGTTAGTCATAAAAGCCATAACATGCAATGTTGAAATACAGCTGAATTTATTTACCACAGGACAAAACTTCTGGCCGGAAAATAAATATAAAAAATATTTATTTCGCGTTTCACAGGTTAATCATAGTGTTGGAGCGTTTACAAATAATTTATGTTTCAAACTGGTTACACACAATCGCTCAAAAAATTATAAAACTTTATGGAACATGGACGAGCCACTCAACATTTAACGTTCATTTTTTCATTTGTTAGTGGTGACCAGTTACAAAAAAAAATCGAACCATTTATGAAGATTTTGCAAAACACTAGGGGCGACCAATACCTTCAAGTCATGTTTTATGACACTTAGAAAATCAAATTTGTTGACAGTTTTTAGATGATTTGTAGCATCGCCTGCAAGATGTAACCTACAAATAGTAAGATTGCCTCTCTTAAACTAACGTGTCTGGTTAGCCACAATTCGCCACTAGTCTGCGATGTAACAATCACGTTAACTTTTATGAAATGTTGGTCTAATTTACATCCGCACATGAAAACTCATAACGTTAAATTTCAGCTTTGTCGCTGCAGCCAAAATTTAAATTTTAATACAAACATATTTTAACGAATGTGTTTCTGTATATTCTTTTGGGTATGATTGCGAGGAGAGTAGTTTGAGTTAAATTTTATAAATTTTTTAATAATTTGTCAAAGTTAATCACATTTCGCGCACAATAAATTGAATACGGGTAACTTTTTTATTTTAATATCAATTACTTGCTTCAGTATTATTGCTACAGTATTATTCCTGTTTATTTCCAATAACATAATACATAAAATCAAAAATCTTCATAAAATTATGAGAATAAAATTTCTTTCCGTCGTATTTTCAGACGTTGATATATTTTGGTACAAGTCAATGGAAGATCCAACGTTGCCAGTAACACTA